>PVKZ01003196.1:0-150999 GCA_004027375.1 Macroglossus sobrinus
GAGCCTCGGCGTCTGCCCGCCCCCAGCCCTAGGGCGGAGGCCTCGCACAGGACCCAGGCTCCGCTCCGGCGCCGGGAGGGCTCAGCTCCGCTCGGCTGCAGCCGCGGGAGCAGGGAGCAGCCGTTCGCCCGGCTCTGACCCCCGCGGGAGGTAAGGCCGGGCGGCGCGCACCGGAGGCTGGGGCGGCCAGGAGGAGGAGGAGGAGGAGGAGGGTGGCGCCGGCGCCAGGTCTGGAGCCGGTCCTGCCTCTCTTCAGGTCCCGGCCGCGGCTGGGCCAGGCGGTGGGGGCAGGGGGACGAGGCGCGTGGGCGGGAGGGGGGACGGGGCCAGGGGCGGCAGCTGACCCTCCCCCGGGTCCTGGCCTGCGGGGGCGGCCGCGCGGAGTATCCCCAGCTGCCTCTGCACGGCCAGTGGGGTGGGGGGAGGCACATGGGCCTTTCTCCAGACTCCGACATGGTCTCTGGGGGCCCGATCTCCAAGACTGCAACCTCCAAACAGTCCCCACCCAAGCACAGGAGACCTGGAGGCCCAGGATGTGGAGCCCCCTCCCCCAGGCCTCCGACCCCAACCCCCACCCTGGTCCACACTCCACTGCCAGGCACAAAAGAACCCCAGGTGCTGAATCCACTCAGCACCCCCCCACCCCTTTGCGGAACTGAACAAGACGCCCACTCCTCCCCGGGCCTGGGTCCCTAATCCTCAGGCATCAAACCCCTTACCCTGGCCCCCAGCCCTGGGGAGGCAATCCGCCAAGAAGCTGAGTCCTCTGGCCCCAGGCCCTGAGCCCACCGTTCCCATACCCTGGGTTCCTGTCCCCACACCCGGGCCCCGTCCCCAGGCCCTGGGCCCCTGTCCCCACACCCTGGACCCCATCCCCAGGTCCGGAGCCCCCTGGTCCCCAGAGGCTGAGGCCCTGTGCTGTCCTCCCACAGGCTTCGCCCCACGAAGATGAACTGGACGGTGGCGACGTGCTGGGCCCTGCTGCTGGCCACCGCCTTCCTCTGCGACGGCAGCGAGGCCAAGGGTGGCCGCGGAGGGGCGCGGGGCAGCGCCCGCGGAGGGCTGCGGGGCGGCGCGCGCGGTGCCCCCAGGGCGCGTGTGAGGCCCGCTCCGCGCTTCTCTGGCTCCTCCCTGCGCGTGGCTGCGGCGGGGGCGGCGGCGGGGGCGGCCGTGGGGGCGGCCGCGGGCCTGGCGGCGGGGTCCAGCCGGAGGGCCCTGGGGCCGTGGGAGCGCGGCCTGGAGGACGAGGACGGGGCGCCTGGCAGCAACGGGACCGGCCAAGGGGTGTACAGCTACCGGGCGTGGACATCGGCCGCAGGCGCCACGGGCGGCCCGCGCCTCTGCCTGCTGCTGGGGGCGGCCCTGGGCGCCCTGGGGCTGCTCCCGCCATAGGCCTGCTGGGCTGGGGGTCAGGGTGGTTGCCAGCCGGTGTCCTCGCGGCCGCCACTCACAGCCCGACCCAGAGGTGCTGCCTGGGCGATTCCTGCCAGCCCAGTCTGGGCCAGAGCTGCAGCCTCTCAGCTGAGACCCAGAGCCACCTCCTGTTCACCACCCTGCCCAGCCCCCCCAGTCCCCCACGCCCACCAGGGTCCGAGGGCCTCCCCGTGAGGCCCCGCCCACAGCTGGAGGCTGGCTCCTCCGGCGCAGAAAGGCAGGTGTCCTGTGGTCTCCGCACTGCCCTAGCCAGATGCCCCACCCCCAGAGCTGCCCAACACAGGTGCCGAGACCAGGCTGTTCAGGCCATTCCGTGTCCCCAGAACCCACCCGGACACTTGAAGCGAGCGGACAGTGCTGACAGCGGGCAGGGGCGGCCCCGAGGACTGCAGCAGCTCCCTGCTGCCACCTGGCTGAGGCCTTCCGGATGGGCGCTGTTCACACTCTGAGCCTGGCTTCCTGCATCAGGGGCATGGGCCACACCGAGCCCTCACCTGACAGGCCGAGCCGTCCCTGGCTCAGCCGCGCGGTCCCGGCAGCAGCACCTGCAGAGGGTGGCGAGCATGGAGGGGACGGCCACAGCCACAGGCAGGTCCCTGGAGGGAGGCCCGCATGCCCGGGCAGCACCAGCGAGGACACGGGCATGGGAGCCCTGCTGGGCAGAAGGAAGCGCCCGGAGGCCACGCGCCCCAGACCACAGCAGGCTGTCCGAAGCCCCGGGTGTCATGGGCACAGGGCATATGCCTGGGGTGGCTTCTAGGCAAATGCCGGGCAGGTCCTCACGGGTTTGCCTCCGGCACCCAGCACCTTGCAAACAAGGACAGCCCAGGTCCCTCGAGCCACCGCATTGGTGCGCTCAGTCCCGGGGGCCTGGGCTCTCCACCCCTCAGGCTCCGACACCCCATGGTCCCGAGGCGGGCTCGCCCCTGGGCCCGGCTCCCCGGACCTCACCCCCTTGGTGCTCTGCAGGAGCCTCCAGGACACGCCCTCGGCCGCCGGACCCCAGGGCCTTGGTCAGCTGCGGCCAGCGGTGCCAGCACCAGCCCTGCCCCCGCTGCTGCCTCACGGCCGGCTCCAGCGAGGGGTCTCTGCGAGGACCTGGACCACACGATTTTCTCCACAGACACACTGAGCTGCGGGACGAAGCTCCCGGCGGCTCCCCGCGTCCACACTGCCATCATTCTTGGGGTGCAGCGAGCCCAGACACTCCTCTGTCCAGCCCAGACAAGCTCGATGCTATCGAAGACCAGTGAGCTGTGGCCAAGCCCCGCCCGGGGCCTCGGATGGCACGGGACTCCGAAGTGTGGCCCAGGGGACCCTCAGGGCCCGGGAGTGTGGGCCCGGCCACCCGGACGACAGGCTGCACGGCGCACTGAGCCGTCGGCCACTCGTGAGACAGCATTCCAGCCGAGCGCTCTCTTCACCCCCAGCCCGGGGCGTGTTTGGTGCTGGGTGCAGCCCCAAATCTCACCCTTCCCGCCCGTGCGCTCAGGAGCGGCACGCAGGGTCATCTGGGGAGACCAGTGGCTGGCGTGGGGTGTGCGGAGGCCACGTGGGTGGAGGGACCCACAGCCCTGCCTACAGGAAGGACAGCCTCTGGGTGGGGACAGGAGCCCTGGGAAGGCCAGGCCAGAGCTTCTGGCCAGGGGTGGCCCCCCCACTCCTGCCTCTGCCCTTCCCCAGACGCAGGCCGTGGGGCCACACCCCCGGACGGTGCGGGAGGTGGCCTGGGTCTCCCCCGGCCACACCGAGACCCTGGCGGCGGCCCCCAGGGTGCCGAGGGACGGGCCAGCGCTTGGGTTCCGCCCAGGGGCCCGGAGCCTCCTGTTCGCACCCGTGGGCGTGCTTCGGTGGCGCTGGGGAATAAACGCTGTGCTGGCCACGGCTGTCCCTCACTGCAGGGCCCGGGCTGACGCCTCAGTCACTGACCGTTCGTCCCCCACTTCTCCTCGGTGAGGGCGCCCTAACACGGGGACCTAAGCTGGTGCGGGTACACAAGGAGCTGGCCGACAGTAGCGACAGGCCTTTTAATTTAAATCCCGAAATGAGAGGTTACAGCTTCACTCTAGGACGGTGGCCGCTTCTCCGTGAGTCCTAGTGAGCACGACGGGGCGTCCTGCCCGGCACGCGGGACGGCTCGGGGATGCCAGCGTCCCGACGACCACGCCCAGGCCCGGCTCCTGTAACCGGCGGCCGGCCTGGCTGTGGAGCGGCTGCGGGCGCAGCCTCCTTCCTGGAGCGGAGACCTGAGTGTACAGTGACCAGCGGGCAGCCCCAGAAGAGGCGCCCGGACGCTAGGAGCTGGGCCGCTAGCCGTCCCTGGGGCTGAGGGCCGGGCACGAGGGAGGCCCCCGCCGGCCGCCGCCGTTCAGGGGTCCGCTGGGGGCGCGTGCAGCGCGTCCCTGTCCAGCATCACAGGGCCCAGCAGCCCGCCGCGGAAGGTCCGCAGGAAGTCACGGGCTGCGGCGTTGTAGTTGGGCTGGATGACGTTCACGTCTCCTGGGAAGACGGGGGGGTCTGGTGAGGAAGGACCCCCAGGCAGGGTGGGCCCACCTCCCCACCGCCCTCAGGGACCCTGAGCGAGGCATCCGCGGAGCTGTAGGTATCCGGGGACTTCTGGGCTGCAGGAGGAAGGCGTAGGACACGAGGTGCACCCAGCAGCGCTCAGGCCTGCAGCAGGGGGGATGGGCAGGAGCCCCTCCCCCCCGAGAGCCTCCCTCTTCCCCACAGCGTCCCCCCCAGACAGCCAGGCCGCTCACTGTGGGTCCCCAAGCCCGGGCAGGTGAGACGAGGCCTCGTGTCTCACCTGTGCCCGTGAGCACCTTCACTTTCTGCGTCTTCCCCAGCCTCATGGCCACGCGCTTCAGCACGCTCACCACGTCGTCACAGGCCCCGTCCAGACCGTAGTGCTGCACGTACCTGCACAGGGCCACTGTCACCACAGGGCGCCAAGGCCCGCCAGCAAGGTTACTCCAGGTCCACAGACAGCCCCTCGTGGGGGCGGGGGACCGCAGCGGGGCCGGGGTTGACTGTGGTGTGACCACGTTGTAGCCACGGGTGACTGTGGGGTGGCTGGGGGTGACCCTGACTACGGGGACTGCAGCATGACTAGGTGACTGCAGAGGAGAGAAGGGGGAATCACAAAGCAGCAAGAGAAGTGTGCAGTCTTCGTGACTGTGCAGGGCTCACAGATGTGCCCTGCGTGTCAGGACGTGTCAGACCACCCACTGTGAAGGCCTGCAGACCGCTGCCGTCTGCGACACCCCGCTGGGCCCCCCTCAACTGCGTCTGGTCGCGAGAGGAAGGGCTGGCCCGCCGCCTGCACTCACCTCAAGAGCCCGTGCCGGTTGAGGGTGTAGAGCAGGTAGTCGGCCAGGGTCTCCTCCCCCACCAGGTGGTCCAGCACGGTCCCTGGAAGCGGACAGCCCGTGAGTGCTCAGGTGGCCACCCTGCCCCGTCTGCCCGGCGGGGCGGGATGGGACGGGGCCTCTCCGGGCACGGCCGCACACGCACGCGTGGCCGGGGCGAGCCGGCCCAGACGCCACCTTCCTGGGCCCGCGGCAGCGCGGCAGACGACAGCCCGGCTCACCGCACAGTGCCAGCTTCAGGCCCGTCTCCACGCTTCCGATCCGAGGAGCCAGCACCCCGGGCGTGTCCAGCAGGAACACCGGCGGCCGCTCACACACCTGTGGGCACAGCGGGCAGCCAGACGGCCGCTCAGGGCGCCACGCACGGGAGGCCCAGGGCCTGCCCTGCCGGCCGTCACTCTCGCCGGCTCCCAGCCTCCCCGCGGGGCTCGGTCCCACTTCATGTGGGGAGTAAGTAACAGCAACGGCCCCGACAGCCCGTCCTCTGCTCCCGGAAAGGAGAGCGTGTGGAGAAGTGGGGCTGTGGCTCCACCCGGCTCAGCCCTGTCCCAGCTGCCTGCTTCCTCGTCCATCCACAGGGCTCAGCGCCCCTGCCCCCAGGGCTGGCGTCAGGCCCGATGCGGTGCCCGGCACGCAGCGGTGTGGACAGAGGTGGGTCTGTGCACGCGGAGCCTGGGGCCCGGCAGCCGAGCGAGGCCCCTACCTGGATTCTGGACATCACAGCTCTGGTGATCCCAGGCTCGCCGCCCACCCTGGTGGCTTTTCCTGCGGGACAAAAAGGGCTGTTGAATACACACGGAACCCACAGGCCTGGCACGCAGGGCACAGAATACACAGTGGAGCACGTGGATGCCCACGAAGGCCCAAACCAGCTCCAAGCTACGACCCTTTCTAAGCCAGGTTCCGGAATGTGCCTCCCGGGTGCCGGGAAAGGTGCTCCGAGACCTGGGCAGAGATGAAGCTGACTGGGAAGGTCAGAGGGGGGCCACCCCTTCCAGCAGGCCCCCCTCCGCTCCCAGACTAGCCCCTCGCCGGGGGCCAGGCCTGCACCCTGGGGACCTGCCCCACCGCGCTTCCCACCGCAGGCCCGGCTGTGGGACGAACTGACCCGGGTGCCACCCTGTGCTAGGGCAGCGGACTCGGCACCCTCTGCCGAATGAGCTCGAGCCTGAAGGGCAGGCGTGAGCACTGGGGGCTGAACGGATGTGCAGAGGTGGTCCATCCACACCACGGAATCCTGTCGGCCGCAAAAAGGAAGGACACGCCGACACCTGCTACGACGTGGACAGGCCTAGAGGACAGCACGCTGAGTGGAACGGGCCAGCCTCGGAAGGACAGGCACTGTGTGGCTCCACTCAGAGGGGGTCTTAGGGCTCCGCAGACCCACAGGCGGAAAGGAGATTCCAGGGTTCCGAGGCTGGGGGGCAGGGGACAGTATTTAGGGTTTCAGAGCCTCAGTCTAAGATGACAGATATCTGGAAAGAAACCCTGATGGTTGCACAACTTGATGCCGCTGATTTTTTTTAAGCTACAATTAAAGAAAACCTTAGAGAACAGATGACCACCCACAGATGACCACCCACGCCCCAGTGAGCACCGGACAAGCCGCCTGCACACGACGGCCCGGCGCGACCTGCAGCCCTTGAGTCGTGCGCTGGAGGCGTTAATGAAGAACACGGCGAGTGTGTCAAACTTCGTAGTGCTCAGAGAGCGAGAAGGCGCAGCGAGAGCGCCGTGGACGCCCGTGCGCCCGTGTCGAGGCCGGAGAACCGGCGCCGGCCCCGGGAGGGCAGCACACGGCCCCCGAGGGCCAAGCGGGGGGAGCGCCTCCCAGCCACACCAGACCCACCAGCCGAGCGGCATCCCAGGCTCCACCGATCACAGGACTGCGGTGGCTGAAGGGACCGAACCACCAGGGTTCAGCTGCCACACGTGCAACGCCCAGGACAGCCACGACGCGGCGAGAGCAGGGCACGGCACGCCCGCCGGACGATTGTGTCACTGTGACGGCCGGGCGGCCGGCCACCGGGGTCCTCTGGTGGAAAGACAGCTCCAGACCTGTGGGCTGCGGCTCCCTGCGTCTCAGGCCGGAGCGGCCGCTCTGGGAGGAGCGTCACGGCGGCGGGCGGCGGGCGGCTGGCGGTACCTTTCCTGAGGTGCTGTCTCCGGAGCGAGTTGATGAGTGAGGACTTGCCCACGTTGGGGACCCCGATCACCATGATGCAGTACTCCACGTTCTGCAGAGGCAGAAGGGCAGGGGGCTGGGCATGGCCGCCCCCGCCCTCCCTACAGCCAGGCCCGTGGTGAGCGCCCCGTGCCCGCGCCGTTCTGGAGCCACGGCCCACCGGGGGGCCAGCATGGGGCCCCACGAACCCACCTCGCCTCGGTGATAGCGGTAGCTGCTCCCAATCAACTCAGTGACCACGGGGACGATCTGCAACACACCAGGCACACAGGCGTGCGTGAGCGGGGGCCACTCCCACCTCAGCTCCAGGGTCCGCGTCACGGGCTCAGACCGCACTGGGGTGGGGTGGGGGGTCACCTGCGCCGTCCCGTCCCTCCGCCACGAACAGGAGGGTGACACCTGTAACTACAGCCACCTTCTAGCAGTGAAAGTCTCCACATGCAACGCGGGGAATAAGGCCCTGGGCTCCCCTGGGGCTCCCGTGCTCAGGACCGGACGGGCAGGTGCGGCCTGCCCGGGGCCCTCTCAGACCCACCAGGGCCAGGCAGCGCCCACCTGCTCCTGGCACCAGGCCGGGGCGCCCCAGGAGCCCCAGCACATCTGAGACTGGTCTCCAGAACTCTGCTTCTTATAAAAGCGTAAAACTGTTCATACTCTTTCCGGGATATTTTTAAGCAGAAGCGTTAGAGTATGTTTTTAAGAAAAGCCCACCTGCTTGACGTTCTCATCCTTTACACAGTTGGTAAAAATGACGTGTTTCAGGCCTTCTCTTTCTAAGCGGTGCACGATTTTCTGAGAGAGAGAAGCGAGGCCAGAGACAGTCACATTAGATGCTGATAAAAACGTGGGCGGTGGGATGTGCTCGGGTCCCAGGCCCCCCGCCAGGCACGCTCTCGCTGCGCGCCTCTGCGCCTGGGGTTCGAGGCGCGGGCTCCCGCAGGGGAACACCGAGGGCAGTGTGGGCGGTGAGGGGGCTTCGGAGGAGGGCAGCCTGGGGCAGCTGGCTCCGAGAGAGAGAGAGGACAGGAGGGAAGGGGCCAGGGGTCGGGCTGCCTTTTGTCCCTCTTCAATCTGTGTTCCAGGCTCAGCAGACACTGCTGCCCCCTGGGGTCTCCAGTACGTCTCGTCGTCTGAGGCTAAACTAGGCTGTCGTGAAGCCACACGCGGGACAGGAATGACGCGATGGGTCCTCCTTTAGGACCCGTTACTCTGTGCCTCTGACGAGCTTCAGCAGGTGGACCCCACTTTAAGCTGGGCACCAGCTTTAAAAGCCCAGAAGTCAACCAAGGTCAACCTGAGTTTACCAGTCTTAACATCCAGTGCAATCAGCTTACGAAGCGTATTTTTTAAAACCAGGATTGTACTGTTTCGTTAGCTATGGACCTAAAAACACGATTAACGCTTCAATGAACAAGAAAGTCACATTAATTCAGTCAGTTTCAGTTATGTGTTTTCGTCGTCAGTTACGATGCAGATGAAAACACAGACCAAACAGAGACACACTTGCAGGCACACTCCGAAGCGTGTAGATTCCACTGGGACGACCCGCCCAGCGCATGGGGGGCCACCGGGGGCGTCTCCTCTCCAAAAGCTCGGCCGCGGCAGCACCTCACGGGGGAGCCAAGGAAACGGTCCTGCTGACCCAACCAGGTGAGACCCTGGCGGGTCCCTGCCAGGGAGCCATGTGCCCAGCGCTCTGGGAAAACTAGCATTTAAGGGCAGCAGCAGCTGCGGCGGAAAGCCCGCGAGGACCACACGAAAGCCTGCGACCGCCGGGAAACCGCGCGGCCTCCGCCGGCCCAGGGCTGACACTCGGGCGCGGGAGCAGCACGGTGGGGCGGGGCCCAGGGCGGGCGGCCTCCTGCGGAGGTTCCAAGGGACGGAGAGCAGGGGCTTTAGTATCTGCTGTCTCTTGGGGACCCTGTGGCACAGGCTTGTGGCTGGAGTTTAACACAAACGTGGCACATCACCTAGCACGCCCGGAATGCACTCTTCCGGCTGCAGCCAACGGCAAACTGCACCCCAACAGCGCGAAAAGCCGGACTTCAACATTCTGACACCCCCCTCTCTGCAAAGCAGTTGAGGACAGAGCAAGAAGGACAGAGATGCACATTTCAAAATAACATTCTAGAATCCCCAGTGCTCTCACCTCGGGGACACGTAGGGACATGTGGGACAAAGCCTGCACTTGATGCCTTGAGTCCACTGACCTGCCTGGCCTTGGAGAACTCCGTTAGCTACTCTGGGCGCCCCCATCCCCCAGGTCACACGGTGCAGAAGGCCGTCCGAGGCAGGCTGGGGGCGGGGGAGGCTATGCCCTCAGGAGCGTGGACGCCTGGGGGCAAACGCAGCCGTGGCGGGAGACCTCCAGGCCAGTGCTATCTAGGCCTGCGGCCACACGGCCACTAACACTTCAGGCGATGAGAGTGAAACAGCATGTGGAAGTCTATTCCACAGTGCTGCTTGGAGCGCTCCCGGCCACGCGGAGCCAGAAGCCAGCACCTGGGCACTTCCCCGGGAGGTGCACACTTTGGTGACCCAGATCAGAGAGAAGCATGTCAGAGGGCGCTGTGTGGCAAGCCGGCCCGGGCGCTGCCGACGGCCTTTACCTGCTGCTCGCTCAGATCCGCCAGGTCCATCTTGTTGAGGACGAGCACGTGCGGCTTAATCCCCAGGGTCTCCTGGAACAGAGGGTTGCGGCCCGAGAGCGGGATGTGGCGACGTTAAGGCAAAAGCTCCGAGCGGCACTAGGCTGTCCATCTACTGTGCCCGTGACCAGGCTGACAGCGCCTTCGGAAGGGACTGACGCGGGGGGGGGGGGGGTGGCCAGCCTCTGGCCCTCCCTGTGGGAGAGGGGTGCACCCTCTGTGAGGGCCCCCCGGCCACGGAGCCAGCGCAGGCTGCTTCCTGGCGAGAGGCAGACAGGCGGGCAGCAGCTGTCACGTGGCTTCTCCGACAGGGACGAAGGTGACAACCAGAAAACACGTGTGCTGGAGGGTCTTACAACTGCTGTGAAGCTGCCCATGTACGTTAAGCTCAAAACAAATGGCCACTCAAAGTGCCACCCACGATGTCATAACTAGCTTCTCAAACCACCACTGCCATCTGTGTCACCTGATGGAGACGGTCACTAAAGGTGACCGCCTCCTTACTGACGTCACCAGGCCCTTCTCCCCCTCAGCCAGGGACCCACGGGGCTTACTGTAGGGTCGCATCGGGTGCGCCTCTAACACAGGCAGGAGGGGAAGCCTGATCTTATCTTCTGAGCGCTCAGCCCCTTCCTGGCACCTTGTCTGAGTCCAGCGTGCCTAGGGCTTCGGTCTGGGGCCCCAGGTAGCCACTGTGTCCTAACCCACGTGACAAAGGGACTTTCCATACACCACACCCTTCCCTCAGGTTCACCAACTCTGTGCTGACCGAGAACACCAAAGCCCCCAGAACCCGCACAGGGCCGCTGTCCGGCGTTAGGGCTCCCCGCCACGGCCCAGGTGACAAGGCAGAAGGCCTGGACAATGAAAGGAGAGCTGTCTCCCCGTCACAGCACAGAGTCACGCCTATGGGTTTTACCACTTTCTAATAATCACACGTATAACCACAGTGAACACTTGTGACCAGCATGGCACATTGTACAAACGGAAATATTTACCTACAGCTAAGAAACTGGCTACTTTATCACAGAAGTTCAACAAGCCTTTCAAATTGTGAAAACGGTCCCTCATCCTCCAACCTAGAGATGGTAACTCAAACTTTCGCCACAAAAGGAGAAGCTGAAGGGGGCTCAAAGACGACAAAAACCGTTCAACAAAGCAGACTCATCAGGGAGCGAGGCCGGCCACCTTGCGGACTCATGCCTCAGGCGCAGGTGGAGAGCCGGGGTGGCGAGGATGTCTGAATCAGGATTTCATGTGCCACCTAGAGAACACTGCTGCTGGGCTCGCCAGGCGCAGGCAGGTCTGAGACGAATGATGCTCGCGTGTGCCAGTGGGGAGCTCCAGACACATGGGCCTGACCCTACACCACAGAGTGACTGGCTGGAGAGGGACCCAGACTGGTCATTTTAAAAGCCTCCCGGGGGAATTCTAATGTGTTAACAAGGGGTGAGAACCACTGCTTTAAATACCAGTAACTACGACAGGTGAGGCTGCTGGCCACTGTGGAGGCTGCCTGGACCAGAGCAGGGACCAGATGCAGGAATGCTCCCTGCTGCCTCGAGCACTGCCTGAAGGGCTCCCCTGTACCACCACGATTCTGCACCCCGTTCCAGTGGGGCAGTAGGTTCCCGCACCACCAAGCAATTCTCGGACGCCAGCTAGGTGTCCAACCATTCAACTTGATTCTGACACCAGCTACCTGGAGATGACGTCGGATTCCACAGCTCAAGGGCTCATGACTGCCCCCATCCCATGCCAGAAGCTAACTGCAAGTCCGGGCTGTCACCTGTGCTTCTGGCCAACTGGCTAGGAACTGGAAGTTCCAGTGACCACCCCCCACCCCCCTCAGATTCTGTTAATTTGCCCAAGTGGGTCACAGAACTCACAGAAACGTTTTACTCACCAGATCACCAGTTTATTGTAAAAAAGTAACTCAGGAAGAGCAGACGGAAAAACTCACGGGGCACGGTCTGGAAGGGGAACAAGGAGCTTCCGACCTCTCCAGGCTCCTGCATCTCCGTGCGTCCACCAACCAGCAGGCTCTCAGAGCCCTGTCTGCTTGGGTTTTACGGACGTTTCATTACACGGGTGTGACTGATTCAATCACTGGCCACTCGGGATCAATTCGACCTCCAGCCCCCTCCCGTATCAGCGTTGGTTCCCTTGGCAATCAGCCCCCACCCTTAAGTGACCTAGAAGCTTTCCAAAAGTCACCTCATTAACGTAGCAAAATACACTTTTTATCCCTCTCAGCATTTAAGAAATTCAAGCGTTTAGGAGCTCTGTGCCAAGAATGGGGACAAAGGCCAAATATGCATTTCTCATAATAAATTCCAGTATCACAACCACCAAAGGATATGCGGGCATCATGGACCTCGATGATACAGTCCACCAGCTTTAGGCTGCTCTGCATCTTCTTCAGCCCTGGGAGAAAGAACACCTAAGGCAAGGGGCCAACGCCTGCCCAGAGTGGGAGATTTAAGCGGACGGTCAGGAACCGCACACCACCACAAACCACCTCAAAAGAATACATCTGAGTTAAGTGCTCTGAGTCAGGACAACTGATAACCATTCGCTGGGTGCCTCCTTCAAGTCCAACAGTGGTGGCTCAAGGGAGAAACACAGGCCATTTGAGGCCAGATCCTGTCTCTACCACCTGACACCTGAGTAACTGTGGGTGAAATATTTAACCTTTAGGGGTCTTGGTCTGGGCTGTAAAACAGATATGCCAACTAACCAACTCACTGGGCCTCGATAACGTGTGGAGATGATGCTGCGAGGACCGACTGTTACGGCACCGAAGTCACCCCTAACCAGGAAAGAGACCACGGACAAGTCACACAACTCCCTTTCCTGCTGCGTTCCACTCAATAATGGTGACAGCAGCTCTCAGCCTCCACGCACACAGCCAAGGCCGGTCGTTTACACCCTCGAACACCTCAGGTCTCTCACTTCTTCCCACCCGCACCCGCGGGCGCCGTGTCCGTCCGGACCACCGCGCAGGCATCCAGCACAGTCTGCGGAGCAGGCACTTTCACTGTCCTGAATACACTTGCAAAGTGTTTCGCTATCCCTATGTCCGTTAGTCCTCAGTGTCCAGGGAATGACTTCTTCTTAAAAACGGACGTGGAAAGTGAGGCTTCGGGGAATAAAGCGGAAGAGGAGCCCTCCCGGGACTCCGAGATCCGGTCAGCCCCCCCGGGCCCCGCGGGGCCCCAGGGCGCACACGCGCGCACGGAGGCGGGCCCTGCCGCCTCGCGCCCGGACCTCACCCTTGGCCATGTGGCCCGGGAACCAGCGCGCCACGTCGCGGCCGTCCAGCGGAAAGCTCTGCCGCCAGGCGGCCCGGGCGGCACTGCACAGCGCGCGCGGAGCCCCCTGCATGGCGCCGCGTTCCCGGGCTCCGCGCAGTTGAGGAACGAGCCCCGCGAAGGACAGCTCCGCCCGGCCAGCGACCCGGCCCGAAGGTTCCGGCGCACCAACGTTCCGGGCACGGCCCGCGCGTGCGCACGACGCTCCCTCGGGCGGCGGACGCAGCGCAGCGTTCCGGGCCCGCGGCGGGGAGCAGGGCGGGGCCACAAGTCGGGGGCGGGGCCACGAGCCGACCCGGGCCCTCCCAGGCCTTCCCAGACCTTCTCAGCCCAGGGAGCTCTCAAGGGGCCTGAGTTTGGGGGGATTTGAAAAAATTCGTAAACATAGTAACATTAATTAAATTTAAAAATCCAAGTTCTTCCTTAAGCATGTCCTGAGTGTAAGTAACAAAATCGAGCAGACCCCTTTGGTCCCTTTTTTACAAACTTTCAAAGACTTAATCTTATAAACGTAAGAGCTTTTCTTTTTCATGTGCTCCAGGTTTTAATGTGACAAACCCTTTGCAAATACTTCCTACAAGTCTGCTCAAAACTGTTAACACTGTAAGCCTGAGCCTCGCTGTCCCAATACTGCGTGCCCGCAGGCAGGAGCCTCCACCGGGTCACAAGAATGTGACACCTCTACACACAGGGTTAAACATCCTGGGGTTGAGTGTCCATCACGGAGACAAGTCCTGCCAGGTGGCTTCCCCGCAAGCGGTCTCAGCCTCCTGATGGGTCAGACGCCAGGTGGGGACCCAGACACCTGCCCCTCCTCACGGGGCCACCCTCCCACCCAGAGGCAGCTAAGTGCTGCCCTGGTCTCTTTGAATATGGAAACGTCTGCCAAAGGCTTGATGAAACCTTGGGTGCCAACAACACAGATCTTTGCATGTGGTGGAAGGTGCATTCCTTCTTAGCCCAAGGACCTTAAACCCAAAGTAAAACCCTGGTGAATTCTGAATTTCTCTCACCACCAACTGACTAACAGGTGTCACAGCAAAACCATTCCAGTCCAGTCACACAAAACAGTGGACACATACAGAACGCTGGGGCATGAGCAGGGAAAACCCAAGACAGGAGGGTATGACACCGAGCCAACACACTCACCTAACAGTGCCCCGCGCACCAGACACGTTCCCCACACTCACCCTAACACACTCCACGCTCACCGTGACACACCTGGACACCCTGCCCGCCGTGCAGTCTCCCGGCCCACCGCGCAGAGGGTGCCTGACGGAGTGGCTGTCGGTGAACAAGGGCAGGTCCGTCAGCTACGCTGTGGCCCCGGCCACCAGCAGCAGTGAGGACTCAGGAACACCTGAAGATGTCTGAATAAGGGACAACCTCGGCTCTCGAGTCCAAGGAACCCAGGGGAAGATGAGCCACGTGCCAGGGGCACAGGGCCCTGTGAGGACCTGGGCCTAGAGCCAGTCGAGACAGAAAGGACGACTCTGGACACAGGCGACTTTCACACACTTTATGTGTGAGCCACCGGCGGCAGTGGTGGCACCTGCATCACTTCTCCAGGAAGACTTTATACGCTCAGCTCCATATCAGCCCTGGCCAGACTCGGTGGCAGACGTGACAAATGGGAGAGCTGACCCCGGTGACAACACACTCCAAGTCTCAAGCCACGATGAACATCCGCTGCCAGAGGGAAGGGTGGGGCCAGCGGCACTGGCAGGAGGAGCGGGGCCAGGCTCAGAGCCTGGGCCCAGACGGCCGCACCTCGGGGTCCCGCAGAGCGATGAGCCGGTCAGCCTCCCTCCAGCCAGACAGCAGAGCCCCGTGCGTGGTGGAGTAAAACGTGCGATGTGTGGCTTCCCCGGCGAACAGGATCTGGAGCTGCAGGGAAAGGTCAGCGTTAGAGCGGGGGCCCAGGGTCACGCGCAGCCACGGGCCCCTCGCTGGCGGCTGCACGGCGGACGGTGAACGTGGGGCTTGCGCTTCACCTCGTCTCACAGCTGGAGGCCACAGAGCCAGCGCAGGGGCTGCAGTCGTGGCGACCAGCAATGGTGGTGAAGGACGCCTCGGAGAGCCAGCATTCGGGAGCTGAACGTGACCGCAAAGCGGGAAACTCACGAGGTTGGGCAGACAACGTTCAGGACGTGACCCAAAAACCAGAGGGACAGTAATTGGGGGGCAAGACAAGAACATCTGCGGACCAGTCCAGACGTCCACTCTCCAAACAACAGAAATGCCAGAAAGAGAGAGGAGCAGAGGGACAACGAGGTCATTCAAAGGCGCCCGCTCAGATGGGAGCAGGGGGGCTCGCGGGGGTGTGACACAGCCCCGCCGCCGACAGGCACAGTGCCACCCCGTGGGTGCAGGAGCCAAGAGCTCCGCCAGGCTTCCTGAGAGAGTTGAAAATCGCACACACAGCTTCCAACGGCTGTGGCCGTCCCAAAGCTGCCCTGGGATGCCTTACGCCCTGAGGGTGCGGCTCTTACCAGGATTCTGTGCCCGACCCGGGGCCTGGACTGGGCTGAGGCAGGTGGGCCCACATCCGGGCCTGGAATCTGGGCGTGCGTGGCACGAGGTGCCCCTGACTCTGAGCTTGGTTGCAGGGGGCCATGCGGCCGGGCCACCGTGCTGAAGGAGGCGGAGCCGCACAGAGCAGCCACAGCCGGGCCCAGCTGCCAACGTCCCAGACAAGCTCAGCCTTCACGCCACCCCAGCCCAGGGCCAGCCACGTAAGAGAGGCAGCCTCAGATGACCCCAGCCCTGGTGCCGAGTCACCCCCAGTGGCTCAAGCCTTCCCAGCTGAGATGCCAGACAGCGCGGGGCAGAGACCCGCCACCCGCAGCGCCCTGCAGGACTGCGGACAGTATCACGGGGTTGTTCCTCGGGGGGTGGGGTGGGGGGCGCACAGAGATCGGGACAGGCCCAGCAAGCGTGAGGGCGGAGAAAAAGACATGGTCACATGTCAGCTGTCTCTCAGATCCGCCTCCCGTGCATGCCTTTGTCAGGGCGCGGCCAGAGGAAGTGTCCTCCAAACCCAGGGAGCAAACCGAGAGAGGACCAGACCCAGGAGGCAGGGTCCAGACAGGAATGAGGCTCGGGCAGCACCAGGCCCGGGTGGGCGGGCCCACGCTCCAGCCATGCCTCCAGGAGCTGAGCGAGGACGCAGACCAGCCGTCCCCAACCTTAGTGGCACCAGGGCCCGGGGCCCCTGTGAGAATCTAGTGCCCAGTGACCTGAGGCGGAGCTGAGGCGGTGATGCAAACGAGAGTCCATGCCAAGCAGCGCTGGTACCGGCTGGTACCACGAGCACCCATCGGCGCGCCAGGTGGACGGAGGGCTGGAGGGAGCTAGGAGCCAGCCCGCGCGGTGAGCCGTCAGTGACAGCAGGGCACGCCGCCCACGGACAAAAAGCCAACGCTGAGTTAATTTTTAATCACTAAATGGTTCACTTTTAAGTGTGATAGCCGTCTTTCAGTTACGCATTTTAAGAGAGCACCCTCCACCTTTCAGAGATGCTCACTGAAATATCTGCAGGTCACATGATGTCACCCATGGGGCGTGCTGGCTGACAGCAGGGCAAGGGCGAGGCAGGGGCAGGCGGCCGGGGATGGGGACCCAAAGGCTCCGCCTGCCCTCGTATCTGTGGCGTTCTCCACAACTAAAGTTTTCATAAAGGTGGTGGCAGAACCTTGTTGCTGAGAGAGGACAGTCAGCTAGGACAGTAGGGGAGGGGGCGATGGGGTGCCCCCACCAGCCTCCTGTAGCTTGTCATTTTATGTCACTGGCTGGCACTGTGGGGTTCCTTAATGCCAGAAGCTAGGTGTATGTATAACTCTGATAAAAATAATACATTTTGAAACTTTCTTCATTTCAAAAAGAAAATAGATTCTGGGCGGCCCAGTGCATCCACCACCCCGGGTGTCCCAGCAGCTCCAGCCTGTCCAGGGACACAGGTGGCGCCCTACCTGGGGCTTCTCTCCGCCCACGGGAAGGGGCTGAGCCAGCAGGTCGATGTCGTCGCCGGTGCTGCCCACGGCCACGTAGCTGTAGGAGCCCCTGGTGTACGGGGCGCTGTGCCAGCGCGACCTCAGCACGGCCCTGGGCGCCGGGAGCTGGGGGTTTCCTGGGCACAGAGATGCCACCGTTAGCTGGCACTCCTGCCGCACGTCTGCAGCCAGAGCCTGAGCCGTTCACAATGAAAGGAACTGTCCGGGGAGAATTAAGCCACGGAGCGTGTGTGGAGAACCTCTCCCTGTTGCGTCCACCTTGCTCACCTCGGGACACCCACAAAGCAGCACCCGCCACCCCACAACACAGCCACCCACAAGGGCTGCGTCCCGATGCAGCACGCGTGCCCCAGACGGCTGCCCGGCCGTCGGGGCCTCAGCGCCCGCGGCCGTGACACTCGGGCTGAGGACCGCTGTGTTGGCTTTGGTGGCAGCGTTAGGGAGAGGGGTGTTTGCAAAGCCGTTTCGGCTCCGCAGAAGGAAGACGCAGACGGGTGGCCCTGCTGCAGGGAGGCAGGGCCGGCCCTGGAGGGTCGCGGGGGCCGCCTGGCGTCCCCGGTGCAGAGCGCGGCCAGCGGGAGGCACGAGGGGGCGAGGGGGCGGCGAGCGGCCAGTACCTGTCGCCCTGCGAAGCACGTGGGTCAGAGCCTGGAGCACCTCGGCGTCCGACAGCGTCTCCATGAACTCCGACTCGAGCCCGGAGATGAAGCCGCAGAGGACGTGGGCGGACCTGCGTGGGGACACGCGAGACGGTCGAGGTCGGGCCCGGCCCCCCGCCCGTCACCTGGGTGTCTCGGCAGGGACCCGGTCACCCACACAGTGTCCCCTGCGAGCATTCCTGGGGTCAGCGGCCCTGCGAGTGTGGGCCAGAGTCCGGGGAGTCGGCCAGGTCGAACTCTGCCTGACACTGGCCGGCGCTTCCTGCACCCCACCCGCCCACACCCGCACCGCCGGGTGGGGGTGCTCGGCCGCACTGCTGGCCCGTAGCGGCGAGGCCGTGACACACACGGGACTAGCGGTGTCCCCCCAACACGCGGGAAAGGAGGCCAGGCTGACCCGAGAGAGCTCGGGAAGCAGGAAGGCGGCTGGCGGTGTGAAAGCTCGCCTCTCTGACGGGGGAGCCCTGCAGGGCCCGAGGGACAGGAGGAGGGGACAGGGGGCCGCCCCGCTGACGCCCCGCCCTGTGGATCCAGCCGCGGCTGACCCGTCCCTTCCGGGCACCCTTACGAGCGACCGACAGGCCTGGAGTTCAGGCCTCGGGACGTGGAGCCATTCTCTCGAAAACGGGCAAGTGCATCTGTCACCAGGAAAGCAACTGCAAGTATTCACTGTGGGTGATAAAATTTAAGCTTTTGAGCAAAAATTAGAATTTTAGAAACTTTTTATGTGCCACCAACAGCTTGCCAGGCTCCCAGGACTGGGAGACTTTTCTGAGAGCGGTGGGTGGTGATATTAACGAATTTAGGTTTTGCCGTGAGATGCGTCGACACTCGGGAGACGGCGTCACCCCCGCTTTCAGGATGACTGAAGCCGTGGAGGGAGAGCCGCCCTCGGCCGCACACCGGTGGGTACGCGGCCAGCGCGAGCCGCCCATCGCCACGGCGGCGAGCCCGCCCTGCGGCTCACCTGTGCGGAGCCCGGGAGCACCCACGACCTGGAGCCGCCACACCTGTGCGTATCCGGGGGTCACGCGCTCCGCCCAGGACGGGACTGGCGCACAGTGGGCCTGCGCGCAGCGCGAGAGACAACTGAGCAGCCCTTCTCGCTAAGTTCCGATTTAGAAACAGTGACTTTTCGTTGAAAATGTTATTTCTGTTAACACGGAACAGGTCTGGCACCATTTCAAAGAACAAGTATTTTTAAATGTCTCATTTGATTCCGGTGTGGGAAAGGTACAGACAGAGCCCACACAAACACGAGCTCTTAGGAATCCTCGACACTTTCTGAGAGTATAAACGGAGTCCCGAGGCCACAGAGTGTCCCACGAAGACCCCCAGGGCCACCTGGGACAGTTGTCCCCACGACATCCTGAGTGTGGTGAGCAGGTGTGCGCTGGGCCTGCAGCAGGTAGCTGAGCACAGCCAGTGACAGGGCCACCGCCCGCCCATAGGCCGGCACGTGTCCAGACCCCTGGATGTCAGCCCTTCCCGCGGTGCAAACAAGACCCACGTGGTCCCCTCACGGGCCGGAGGCACCCGCACGTCCTGCTCTGCAGCTGGTGGGGATGGATGGCGGTGGCAGCGGTGCCTGCGCTTCCCCTGGTCCCCAACTCTGCCACGCCTCGGCACGGAAGCCCAGACAGTGCCTGCCACCCGACACGGCAGGGTAACTGTGTCTCTCAATCTTGCAGGAGCCCCCAGCGTTGCCTCCGCACACCGGGGGTCTTGTTTCCCGGGGTGGCCCAGGTCCACCCGGGCAGCTGCACGTACGCTGCGAGCCTGGGCCACACGCTCGACCCTCAGTGACGTGCCCACAACTGCGTGGCGTACAGGGGACGCTTCCTTCAATGAGTGCATCGGGTCTAGGTGTTGCCCCCACCGACAGACACCCCAAGTCTCAAACTTCTTCGTAGCTGCGAGCACCGGCTTCCCAAGAATTTCCGTAAATATTTGCTCATGGATCGGTCATGCCTTCCGGCCAGCAGCACATCCTAGTCCCCGGGAAAGGCTGACAAGCTGCACACAGTGGGCTTTTGGCTGTCCCTGCAGGGGTCAGGCCCAGCGCAACTGCCCCCCAGGGCTCTGGGGCGCCCTCGGGGCCTCCCCCATTAAACCCTCCAGAAGCACCCCACGGCGAATGCGCCCGCGGCTGGATCCTCGGCCAAGCCGGCCGCCCCGCCACCCTGTCGGAGCTGCGGCCTGGGCCCCCTCAGAGGGGCAGCGTTCTTACGGGAAGGAGGGCAGGACCAGAAAGCCGATCAGCTTCCGGAACCAGGCGTCCCGCGTCGGGGGGGCGGCGTCCTGCAGGGGCGACGCGTCCTCCCACACCAGCTGGATGTGCTGGCAGCCCGGCTCCCAGAAGGGCTCCGCGAACTCCAGGAAGATCTTGTTGTTGGTCCCAAAGCCGATCTTCCTGATGGCTTCTGCCTTCTCGGTGGGCAGCGGCGGCTCGAAGAAGGTGTCCAGACGCTCCTGAAGAAAGCCTGGAATTCACCAGTGAACGTGACTTACGGCACATCTCACAACCAGAACCAGCAGCCACGGGCCCCACGCTGACCCGGGCACAAGAGTCAGGGAGAAAAGGCCCCAACACACCTGCCTGCTGGGGACCTCACAGCCGCAGTGGCCAGCACCGCCTGGAGGCCCCAGGGCCACCTGCTCAGGCAGGGACAGTGGACACCCTTTGCCCCGAATGCTCTATAGGGACAGGGCCACACCTCTGAGCCTCTGCCGGTGGGCACGTGGGGGAGTAGTGCGGGCACAGGCCGCCCCGGAGGCAAGAACTCATCTGCTGGGCGGAAAAACCAACTCGGCCCAAAGCCAAGCAAGAGGGAGCCACAGCACCTGCCGGTCTCTCCAGGGTGCAGGTAACTCCACGTCAGCTCAAAAGACGGGAGCGAGGCAGAGCGTGCGTCACCGCGGGGCGGCCGCGACTGCATAGCCTCCCTGCGGCCGGCCGATCGCGGCCCACAGGCGCAGCGCCCCGCTCAGCTGCCGACGGGCCCGCTCGAGCGGTTCCGCACGTGCGTGTGGGACCCCGTGCGAGACGGGGCAAGCACGCCACCGACGTGTCCACCCACGCTGTGCTGTCAAGCAATGACGCCTGCACACGCGAAATTCCGCGTCCGTCAAGAACGAGCGTGAGCGGCCCTGCTCCCGGGGAGGACAGTCAAGGTCACAGGCAGCAGCTGCTCACGGCGGGCGCTCGGTGACAGTGGGAACTGCGAGTGAACACAGCCGCCGGGGTAAAGCAAGAAAGAACACGGGCGGAGCTACGGGTGCTGATGTGGAAACAGCCAGGAAAAGCGGTAACCCCACCCCGCCCCCCAAAACAGGGAAGGCAAGCAGAGCGTCAGGGCAGAACTTGAAGAGTCCAGACGGTTCCGGCAGCGGGGGACGCAGTGGGGCTGAACGCGTCCTCCAGACCCAGCCCGTCCGCCAGGACACACCAACACGGCGACACGGCCACCGTGGCTGGGGCACCCGCTAGCTTTGTGAACTTGGGCCATTAAATGACCTGTCTCTGTCGACACCTGTCAAACAGGGCATGGGGTCAGGTAAGTCCCCAGGCTACCGGAGGAGACGAGTAGCTGGCACAGTTTCACTTTCAACCGTCCCCACCCTTCATGGAACGCCAGCTCCGGTCAGACCTTCTAAAGCATCAGGTCCAGGACTCAAGAGAACCACCGGCATGGTCCTCCCACTGTAAGGTGACGTCCCAGCAAGGTGACGCTCAGTGCTGTCGCCTTCCTGGACACACGACCTCACTCTCTCCCCGCGACGCCTCCCTCAGAGGCTCCCCAACCTTTCCAAAACCTACGTCCAAAGGAGCGGGACAGCGGACTGGCCTCTGCTCTCACTAAAACTCCAGCTGCGACAAAACACAACAGGGCCAGCCGACCTCACGAGGAAGGGAACGGAAGTGTGAACTAGGTCCGGCATGGAGCCAGGGGCCGGCACGGAGCCAGGGGCCGGGGCGCCCGGCAGGGGCAGGGAGGAACACCACGGAGGGGGCTTTACCTAAGGGCACGGTGAGGACCACGTGATGTGCTGGGAAGCCAGTCCCGTCCTCACACTCCACCAGCACTGGGAAGGTCTCCCCAGGAGCCGCGGCTTCCTGGAACGACCCATTCCAGTGAACGGTCTTCACGGGCTTGTTAAAAACCACCGCCTCCTGGGGCAAGGAGGCCAGGATCTGGTCCGTGAGCCCTTGATAGCCCCTAGGAGACAGAGGGTTGGCGGGGTTGAGGAGCCAGGTGGGGTGTGGCTCAGCAGGAGGGGGGGGGGGGGGGGGGGGGGGGGGCACACCTGCCGGGATGCAGCCTGTGGTTTCTGATCCCCGCCCCTGGGAATGTGGACCCGCCTAATGGGAGGCTTAAGGCCCGGATTCCAAGCTCCTAGGGGATCAAGCAAGGCCTCTCTCTCCGCCCAGCACTCTGTTCTGAGACTTATCACAGAGCCTCCTCCTCCCAGGAGCCTCGGGCCACGTGCCAGGCCTGACACCTGGGAGAGCCCTGCAGGACAGTCCTGGGAGTGTCTGGCAAGTGCCCACGGAAGGACAGGGCCCCGACTGCCCCGCACTGCGCCTCAGCCGTGCTTAGCACCTAAGGGGCCTCCCGAACGTGGAGGAAAAACAGAACAAGATGCTCCTCCTCCTTTTAACCACTTTTTCTGAAACGAGTCTCGTTTTTCCTAACCGAGCAAAAGTAGGGCAATCAATGACCAACTCTCCCCGAAACAGGAATGGCAAAGGTCCCCTTGTCCCTCCCACCCCTCCGCTGCCTCCAGCAGCTTGACCTGACGTAGACAAGGGGACCTGGGGTACACGGAGGGGACGGGGCGTGAGCTGGGCTGACTGGGTGGGCGCAGCGTACGCTTACCCCGGGAACGTGCAGTCCAGCCCGGGCAGCACGGCATACTCGCCGAAGGGAGCGAGGGCCACCAGGTCCATGCTGTGGGTGCCACTCACGCAGCACTCCAGGTTGAAGAAGCTGTTCAGAATGGCCAGCTTGAGCTTTCTGGTGTCCTCGTCCTCTGTCCAGCGGGCCGCGTGCCGACCGATCTCCTCCCTCAGGAACTCCCCGACACTGGGCACGGGCGCCTCGGCCGCGTGCAGGAACTCCCGGGTCTGGTCGATGAGACTGTAGAACAGCTGGGCCATCTCCGCCACCAGCTCAAGGCTCACGCGTCCCCCGGAGCTGGCATAGGACACGGAGGGCAGGCCCACGTGAGCCCCGGGCTCCATCAGCTGGTTCTCGGCGGACAGCGCCTTCTCCCCCAGCAGCCCGTACTTGGCAGCCAGCCGGAAGACCGGGTTGCCCTGGGAGGGCCCGTGGATCCAGTGAGCACCTACCTCCACCACACCACCTGGGAGGGGACAGGAGATGCCACCTGGAGGTTCCCTCCCCACAGGTTACCCTGAGCCCTCCTCCTGGACCACATAGGCCCTTCCCAAAAATGCTCTGAAACCAGCGCCAGGGCCTGGTCAGACCCAGCTTAAGGGAACACGGGACGGAGGGAGTGCTGGGAACAGAAGGGGGCCCTGGGAGCGAGCAGCCGGCTGCAGGGGGACAGCCACGGGTCACCCCGGCGGCAGGGGCCGCCGCTGCTAGCTAAGCGCCGCGGAGTTTCCCGAGGCTAGTGGACTTTTCCCGCTCAAGAGGGGCGGCCGGGCATGCACGCGGGGACCCGGCAAGGCTCCTGGGCCGCTTAAACCGGGGCGCCCGGAGGCGGCACAGCTCGTGCAGCACCGGTTGGGCTCCGGAAAGCGGTTCCGAAACGAGTTCCGTGGGAGGCCGTTACCGAAGCTGCGCTCCGAGCGGATGCGGCCCCCGGCGCGGGCCGTGGCCTCCAGGACCCGCAGGTGCGGGAAGGCCGGGTGGCGGCACAGTCTTTGCGCGGCGCCCAGCCCAGCGATGCCGCCGCCCACCACCAGCACCCGCGGGCCGCAGCCGGGGGCCTCCGCGTCGCCGCCCCTCGACTGCATCACGCCGCCTCGGGCTGTCTCCGCTTGTCCCGGTGCGGGGCGGACGGAAGGGACCGGAGACGGGCCCGACAAGCCGGGCGGACAGGTCACGCGGGCACCGGGCTTCTGGCGGGAAGTGGAGGAGGAGGCGGGGCGGGGCGGGGCGGGGCGGGGCCCGGAAGAGGCGCGGGGCGGGGCGCGGATGCGCGGCCGGGACGTGGAGTGGCACGGGGCGGGGCGCGGATGGGGCGCGGGGCGGGGCACGGGTGGGGCGCGGGGCGGGGCACGGGTGGGGCGCGGGGCGGGGCGCGGATGAGGACGCCTGGCTCCGCGCCGGCTGGGACAAACTGCGCCGGCAGCCCTGGGCTGGGCCCGGGGCTTCCCCCGGGTGTCTGGCGCTCTGCCCAGGATGGCAGCGGGCGGCGGGTTCTGCAGGCCGCTCGGGAGGGCCAGGGAGAAAGTAGACGGACGGGTGTGTGTCCCCGTTGTCGGCCTACGCGCAGGACGCAGGCCCTGGCTGCCGGGCGGTGTGGCCGAGGGCCTCCACCGAGGAACGCCCGGGCCCCCGGCCAGACGGGTCATTCTTCCTGAGGAGACAGGGGGATGGTGACCAGATGGCGGAGGAGGTGTCTCCCTCTTGTGTCACAGATGTGGGCGAGCACCCTCGCCTTGGGACTCCACGGAGCCCGTGGCTGGAAGTCGGAGGACGGTGTGATGAGTGCCCGATGTCAGGTGCGCTGGGAACAGCTGAACGCCTCCGCAGCGGGACTGCGAGGTAGCCCCCAGGCGACGGACCCGCGCTGTGCGTAGTCAGCGTCTACATACACACGGGATGCAAAGCACCTCTAGTACAAAGTTCCAGCTCAGCGGGGTAAATGGAGAGACCCCTCTGGCCCCGGGAACCCCTGTGAGCAGGGGAGGGACGTCCAGGTGCTGCCAGGGTGGGGACCACACACTTACCCAGTGCCACTGTGGGGAGTGTGGAGAGGGGCGTAGGAAGCTGACTGCTCCTCCGGCCTGAGAATACGGCAGGTATTTAAATCATTCGAGGCGCTGAGGACTCAGCCCTGAGCACCGGGAACAAAAACCCCAGCTTTCTGGGAGTCAGCGGCAGAGGCAGAAACCAGATGCACCAACATCCGACCGTTTCCTCCGGTGAGACTGGGTGCCAGGCCGTTTGCACCTCCACAGAATGAGGTCGGGGGAGGCGCTGTCATGTGTGCAAAACAGTCTGGAATTCCTGCAGACTATGGCCGAGGTCGGTTTTGCTTTTCATTCGTAGGTGATCTTTCACCTCACCCTGGCACTGGCAGAACCTGGGCAACGATGAAAAGTGGGGGCCTGATGACCCGTATCAAAACATTTGAAAATGACTAATCGAAACACCTTAAAATTTCCCAGTTAGGAATTAAATTTTATTTTCATAAAAACTATAGTTTTCAACATTAACCAGTTGCCAGCATAAAGAACCGGTACTGTGCTCCCTGCATGTCACATTTAGACCTACAAACACGTTCATCAGATAGGAACTGTTTAATGCCGCGCAGTGTTCCTCCGGGGCCCTGTGCAGCTGCCGTCACTAAGGCACTACTTCGTGAGGACTCTGGCCCTGGGCCCGACGGGGAGAAACACCGAGGGCAGCCGCCCCCACCCCGAGGAAACAATGCTCAGTGATGATGAAGTCCCTACAGTGTGGCTCTGAAAGGTCTTGCTAACCTGTCTTTTCCCTTTCTAAGCACTTCTGCCTCTCAACTCCTTCCCGCACTGCAAGGCAGTGTCTATCTGTCCTTGCTGCTGTGACCCACAACAGTTGGGGCGGAAGACGAGGGTAAGAGAAGGGAGGTGTCTTCCTGGTGCGTGAACCGACCCCGAGAAAGGTCGCAGGGTCACAGGCTGTGCCCCTCCAGCTCTGAGCGGGCTCCAGAGACCACCCATACTCCGAAGTCTGCATCTGTGTCCTGCTCAGAGTTCGGGCCTCCAGGCACCCAGAAGTCACCCAAGAAGTGAGGGAACATGTCTGCCCCACAGACACCCGAAAAAAGGGTGAGACAAGGGCCAAAGGCCAAAAGTGAGGCAAAGCTTACCCACCACTGGTAAAGGGACGAGGAGACGCGGGGGTGTGGACAGCAAAGCTTGGCCAGTGGCCATGGGCCCGCTCGCAAGTGCGGGGCTCCTCTTGGGTGACAGTCAGGCCACGCCTGGCGTCCCGGGGCCGGGTGCCGCCTGGGTCGCAGAGGGTCCCCCAGGGCGAGTGGCCTTCGCCAGCTCTGCTCCCAGGACAGACCCTGCTACCGCTCGGGGACTGTCCACCAGCAGCGCGGGAGGAGGGGCGGGGCTTGGAGGCGGGACCACCATCCCGCCCACGGCGGACGCTGGGGACCCATCTGCGGCCGCTCAGCCACCCCTCTCCATCACCGCCCGCGGTGACCTTTCGCCGCCCGGCCGCCACCCCTCCCGTCACCACCTGTCCCCTGCCCCACTTTCCGTCTCGTGAACTTGGACAACCGGACGTAACCTCTCCACTTCCCTTCAGGCAACGGCCCGGTCTCGCGAGACCACAGCGGTATCGCGATACAAGCGAGTGGGCGGGGCGGGCCCTGATTGGCGCGGCCGGGGGCGGGCCCGCGGTGAGTGGCGGGTGGGGGTCGTGTCCGGGGTGGTGGGTTTGTCCCGAGCGCCGTGCAGAGTCCGCATCCCTGGGTCGTGTCCGAGCGCCATGGCTGCCCTGCGCGCGTTCCTGCCCGGCGTCCGCGGCCTGCTGCGCCCCCGGCCCGGCGTCCACGGCCTGCTGCGCCCCCGGCCCGGCGGCGCGGCGCCGCGCGCGTTCGCCTCAGGTGAGGGCGGGGCCCGGGGCGGGAGCCCCTCTCGGCGGCCGCTCGCGGGGCCCCCGCCCGCCGCTGCGGAGCCCCCTCGGCGGGGCCCTGGGGGCTGAGTGCTAGGACCGGCCGCTCGCTGTCCCTTGCGGATTCCGCTGGCTTCACGGGGCGACGTGGACGGACAGACCTCTGCAGTTGGAGTCGCTCTCATGTCCTGCTGCGCCCTGTCCACGCCAGCCCGCGGGCCCCGCTTCTCCCCCGGCCAGCCCGCGCGCCGCCTCCGCTCGCCGCAGCCTCAGCGCGCAGGTGTCCCAGGGCGCGGGCGCTGGGGGGCCTGCTCCTTCACCGTGTACCGGGTTAACCACAAAAAGACACGATGCCCTGCAGGTTTTACCCTCAGTCCTCTCTGACCCTCCCCTTCTGCATGCTGGCCTGTGATCTGCGGTCATTTCCCAGTCTGTGCGACAGGCACGCGGCCACAGGACACCTGATGGGTGTCATCTGTTTCTCCCCGACAAGCGCCCGGGACAGGAGCGGGACCCCGTCTGCCCGTTCCAGAAAGCAGCCGCTCCAGCGTGCAGGCAGCCTCTGTCTTCTCGGACTAACCCTCTTCCTCTCCAGGTCATTACTGACACCTCCGTCACCCCTGCCCCCCGCCGCCGCCGCCCTCGTCTAATCCGGCTGCCCTTCTGGGGTGTGCAAGTCACCCTTTGCCTGCTCGTGCCACCCCCCCAGCCTGTCCAGCCAGCAAGGCCAGCACTCGGGCCTGTTCTCAGTCCCCCTCGCGTCGTGGGCTGGCGTCTGCAGAATCACAGGCCTCCTCTTGCCAGCTCCGGGAAGTGCCGGTCCGGGCATTCAGGAGCATAAGGCGGCTGTGGGCGGCTGGTCGCTGCTGGGTTGTTTGTATTAACTCAAGGAAAAGTTCAAACATCTGTGAAGACAGAGGGAGACAAAGGCCACCCATGCGGCGGAGAGCTGTGTGCTGTGACCGGCAAGGACTGGGCAGGGGTGTGACGGGGTCACTGTGTCCACGGAGGTGGGTATTGCCCCCAGGTCGCTGCCTGCATGACTGAAAGCCCCTCTCCCTCCTTGCCAGGGGCTGAGTTCAAATACATCGTTACAGAAAAGAAGGGGAAAGCCCACAACGTGGGGCTGATCCAGCTGAACCGGCCCAAGGCACTCAACGCGCTCTGCGATGGCCTTATCATCGAGCTCAACCAGGCCCTGCAGGCCTTCGACCAGGACCCGGCCGTGGGGGCCATCGTGCTCACGGGTGGAGAGAAGGCGTTTGCAGGTGGGCAGCATGGGGGCAGGTCATGGGCTGATCAAGGGGCGGTCTGACATGGCCACGCCCATGCCCCATGGTGTCCCAGACACACGTACACCTCCCAGGTAGTGTCAGGAAGGCAAGTACAACTTGGGGTCACATACACGTAAAGCGGGAATGCCATGGGAACTGCTGGGACAAGCCACTCTGTACATGTCACACTAGGTGTGCTCCGCCAGCCAGATGAGCTTATTGAAAGGGATTCGGGCCCTCGACCATCAGGTCTTGTGAGCTGAGGGCTCAAGGCACTAATGAACGAGCCCAGTGTCCTCTGAGTCCCCGTCAAGTCTGTTTCCTGTCCCGTAGTCCCGCTGCGTCAGCTCCTTGAACACGTGTCACAGTGTATTGTCACTGTCCCTGCTGCCGAGCTGTGTGTCCACGTGGCCATCAACACATAGGCCAGGCCCCACGCTGGCACTCCCAGCACCCCAGTGCCTGCACACGGTGCACACTTGGGGTTTGGGGGACCCGCCCAACCACGGGGTATCTGCGTCCTGGTGACTGAGACGCTCTCATGGCAGCTGGAGCCGATATCAAGGAGATGCAGAGCCTAACGTTCCAGGAGTGCTGTTCCACCGGGTTCCTGAGCCACTGGGACCAACTCTCCCGGGTCAGGAAGCCCGTCATCGCTGCCGTCAACGGCTACGCTGTGAGTGTCCGCCCGCGTCGGCCTCTCACTCAGTTCTCTACAGAACGGTGCTTGTGCGTGACGTGGGACTGGCTCTTGTTTTGAAACGGCCTAAGCCACATTCCCCGACAGCCGGGGCCTGTGAGCCGCGGCGCCGTTTCAGCACGTGCTTTCGTCAGAGGACCCCCGGGCCCCGGGACACCCCAGGGTGTCTCTGCCCCCTCCGATGTCCAGGACGCACGTGATGGCCTTCCTGTGCGGTGTTAGCGACTTTCCCACCAGCGCTGCACCTGTACAGTAACCGCTTCTGCTGTCGTGGAAAGCTCTGGGTACCTTTGTGGGACCTCGGGGTCTCCTGTGGGCACGGGGCCTGTTTGGAGGTGTTGGGCTGGCGGAAGCCCGTAGAGAAGTGACGAGGGTGTGTCGGTTGTGATCATTTACTGAGGTTCCCTTGGGGTCAGCAAATAAAGCAGAGCGGAGCCGGGGGGGGCCGCGTGCACCCAGCGCCCGCTTTTCGGCCTCCGCGGCAGGGCCTGTGGCACACAGAGCCGACCACAGTTGCCGTCGGGCCCTTTACAGAAAGGGTTCTGCGGTATCAACCGTTCGCGGGTCGTTCATGGGGACACTTAACTTTGCGCCTGGGTAATCCTCTTTACCCCAGACTGTGTTAATTTTACGAGAAAATTTAAATAAGCCAATAGAGTGATCTGCCTGGGTCCCCTGGTGACGCCTCATGTTGCTTTGCAGCTTGGTGGCGGCTGCGAAATCGCTATGATGTGTGACATCATCTATGCTGGAGAGAATGCCCAGTTTGCGCAGCCAGAAATCCTGCTGGGGACAATCCCAGGTAAAGGTGCCACCTTTAGCACAGTCTTCAGGCGTCTCCCCGGAGTCCGCCCACGTTGGAGGCCTTCCCAGGGCTAGACAGGGCATGCTGGGCTCTGAGGAAGGGCCTGTGTGGGCGCATGGCTTCCTCTGCCGACCAGCGCACTTGGTGTAAGTGACACAGTCACACGCGGGGTGGCCCGCTGGCCCCGGAGCTGCGCTGGCTCCTCCAGTGATGGCCGGATCCTGTGTCTCATGCTGCCGGTTAGGGCTGACCACACAGTGCCTTAGGATCCTTGTGTGTGAGAAGCTCAAGACAGACGACATGGTGACCACAGCCCAGCGCTGAGAGCTTGTGCCCAGAGGTGACACATGTCACAGCTGCTGGAGGCCAGAGCAAGTCCCATGGCCTCACCCAAGTTCGGCAGAGCAGGAATACAGAGCCCCATGTGGATGTCAACGGGAACGATGGGCAAAGGGGACGCCTCTGCCCCCTGGGTGCACGCAATGCGGACTCAGGCTCCTGTCTGCCCCGGTGCGTGTGGAGCCCGGGGCCCGGGCTGCTGAGCCGCTGGGCGGGCAGCAGGCCGCGAGCAATGGTCTGCGGGCCCCGGAGGCCCCGCGTGAGCCCCGCGGACCACGGGGATCCTCCCATCCCGACGCCCACGGCCCTTGCTTCTCCGAGGCAGTGCCCAAGGCAGCTGGATCTGGGGTCTCCTTCAGGTGGCCCTCTTGGCTCGCCCTGGCACCATGGTTCAGATTGGGGCACACGTGCGGGCAGGCGGCGCTGTGTCCAGCCAGCGGGAGGGTGAGCAGACATGCGGGGCAGCTTCCTGGGGCCAGACAGCCGCAGAGTGCTGGGAGCGAAGGGCACGTCCAGAGCGGCCCGGACCCCGCGGGGAGCAGCTGGGTCTGAGGCCGGGAGCTGCAGGCTCCGTGCATCTGTCCACGGTCTGACTCCAGCACGGCAGGTGCTGGTGCGGGGCCCGCAGTGCCAGGCTGGGCCCCAGCATGGGGAGGGTCCCCCCGCTCCGTCCCGGATTCTCAGGTGTCCTGTGCCCACCTACTGGCTGCCTCACTTCTGCACACCTGGCCCACCTGAGAGGCCCATCTGCAGCCGCTCTGCTTGTGGGCACCGCGTCTGCGCCACCTTGGCTGGAACCAGCCACAGAGCCAGCTGTGACCAGCAGCCCTCTACCCCTGCAGGTGCGGGGGGCACCCAGAGGCTGACCCGTGCCGTCGGAAAGTCTCTGGCCATGGAGATGGTTCTCACTGGTGACCGGATCTCAGCCCAGGATGCCAAGCAAGCGGGTACAGGCCAAGGTCGCCCCTGGAGTTGCCCCATGGGGAGTGAGGGGGGAGGGCAATCAGACAGTGCTTTCACCTGTCCCAAGGATGTGGGGGACCGCTGCCCCTCCATCTGACCTGTCATGTGTACAGAAGGGGAGCCGTAACACGCAACCCTAAGAAGATTCGAATCCATCGAATCTCCCAAAGCTCAAGCAGGCATCAGGGGTTCCCCCAGCCCCTCTGCGGACACAGCCTCTCCCCGCCCCCAGTGGGCTGCCGCCGTCAGAGCTGGCCGCCTTGGGGACACTGCAGACCTGGCCTCCGTGCCACAGCACCTCGTCATGACCGCAACGCCTCCACTATCAGAGCACCGCTGTCCCCCAAAGCGCGACCCCGACAGGTGCCGTTGGTGCGTGCCGCTCACCCGCTTGTGTTTCAGGTCTCGTGAGCAAAGTGTTTCCTGTTGAGACGCTGCTGGAGGAAGCCATCCGGTGCGCAGAAAAGATTGCCAGCAATTCCAAACTTATAACAGTGATGGCCAAAGAGGCGGTGAATGCAGGTGGGGCCCGCGCGGGAGGGGGGGGCGGAGGGGCCGCCGGGAGAGGGGCGTTCTGCGCCCCCACACCCGGCCTCTGCCTTCTCAACGGCGGGGCTCCTTTTCAGCTTTTGAAATGACGCTGGCAGAGGGAACGAAGATGGAGAAGAAGCTCTTCTACTCCACTTTTGCTACGGTGAGTAGACGACATTCCCATAAGGTGACAGGTGCTCCCGCCGAGACGTTGCCGGGACGTCCTTGGCCATTAACTCCGTTCCCCTCGGCTCAGGGGCTGGGTCGCGTGTGTCCATCAGTGAGCGGCGGTCTCTGTGACCAAGTCCAGGGTGCGGAAGCTCAGAGGGATGGAAGCGGTGATTTCCGGTCACAGAAGGGCCTCCGAGTTCACCCCTAAATGCAGACCATTTTCCTGTGATTTTCCTGCATCGTCCCAGCTACTCGGGACGGGGCCCGAGTGTATCCTCGGGCTGTGTCTGAAGCTTCAGAGCCACATTTCCCAGGATTCCTGCCAGGAACGTCCAGGAAGTCCTTTCTCTAGCAGTCCTTAAAATTCTTTCATGACCAGTCAGTCCCATCGAGGTGTTTCGTGAAAGGAGGATGACAGTGGCTTTGGCTCTTGAAGTGATGATGCATGTGTCGTGCGTGCCTGTGTGTCCGCAGTGTGCGCGTGTGCACACACCCCTGGGAGGACGCTGAAACTCGGCCTGGATCCCGCCCTCGAGCCCCTCGGGGTGCCCCTGAGTGCGGGTGCTCTGGTGCACGACCCAGTGCCACACAAGCTCCAGGTTCTGAGTGACCGTGACATGGGGCGGTGGCCACCAGTACCCTTGGCAGGCCCTCCCTGCTCTGCAGGCGCCCAGACCCCCCAGGTGGGCGCCCAGACCTCCCCAGGTGGGCGCCCAGACCTCCCCAGGTGTGCAGGTGGGGCCGTCGGGGGCCCCTCCCCGCCTGGCCCCCCAGGAGAAGGCTCGGCCAGCTCTGCTCCCGCTTCCCACAGGAGGACCGGAAGGAAGGGATGGCGGCGTTTGTGGACAAGAGGAAGGCCAACTTCAAAGACCAGTGAGCGCTGCCGGGGGCCTCCGCAGACGGAGCTCGGTTCGCTGGCGTCGGAAGCCAATGAAGCCAGAAGCCAATAAAGCCGCTGAAAGGCAGGGGGCGTGCCTGCGGTGTCTCTGCGGTGTCTCTGCGGTGCGGGGCGGCCCTGCCGGGCCGGGCGCAGGGTCAGGAGACGCGCCGCGGCGAGTGCGCTCGGACCGTCCTCCTCGGCAGCACCTGCGCCTCTGCCCTGCGCAGCTTTGCACTGGACTTCGGGACCGGGTGTTTCCATGGCAGGTGTCCCTCGGCCGGCGTGTCGCGTTCGACGGAAGCGCACCCCTGCCTGCTTCCCTGCCGCTCAGAGCTGGCGAATGGGACCTCTCGGGGGGGCGTTGCTGGTGGGCGCTCGAAAGAGATGCTCGTCGCCGAGCGACGCACCGCGACCACGCCGTGCCTCTCGGTCTTCGCTAGACTCGATCGTCTTCTCCCTTTTTCACTCTGTGCCCCACTAGTGACGCCACGCACTCGGAACAGAGGTCCTTCGAGTCAGTGGTCCCCGCCCTGGGCGCGTGGCCTTGGAGAGGCTTTCTGTGCCCACAGGCGCGCGCGCGACAGGAACGCCGCGGCCCTCTCTTTACTCGCGGTGCTCCGGTTCCGGTCTGCGGGGCGCAGGGTTCTCCAGGTCTGTCACCCCGCCCGCCCCCTCTCGTGTGACTCTTCTGACGGCGGTAAAGATTTATGCAACGTGACATTTGCCTTTCCCGCCATTTCTGAATGTGCAGTGCAGTGACGCAGAGCTCCGTCACAGCGTGCGGCCACCAGGCACCTGCGGTGGCTCGCCGGCCTGGACCGAGGCCTCGCACGAGCTGCCTGTCCCCTCACCCAGCCCGGGCGTCCTCTGTGCTCCTGTCCTCCGGCCCTGGTCGTGGGTCACGTTTGCGGGTCCGTGGAGGTCGTGGCGCGTCCCGGCCGTGGCCGGTGCCACCCTCCCGGCGCCCTCCTGTGCCCCCGGCCCGAGGCCGGTGCTGCCACGTGCGCCTCGAGCCGTCGCGCCCTCGGGCCGCAGCAGGGCCTGTGGTAGAGCTGTGCGGGGGAACGCGTCCCCACACCCGGGTGCGCGTCTGTCACATGACGCAGGAGGCGTCTGCGGGAACACTCGGGACGCCCACCCTCCGGCCGCGGGAGGCGGAAGCTTCAGCACCAGCGTCGGGACTGCCGCCCCCGGCCCCCGGGTCCCGCCTTTGGCCCAGGCACACGTCCCCTGACCTGGCTCAGAGAGGCACCAGGGCGGCAGCTAGAGCTCCGGTGACGGCACACGGCTGTCGCCCTGAGTGCCTTCGCCGGGCGGGATCGTAGGCAACAGGGTCCCTCCGGTAGCGTCAGACTCCAGGAAGGCCGGCCACACCCCCTGGTGGCCGCGCAGTGTCAGGTACCCCACTAGACGCTGGGTGACGGGAAACCAGCTCTGCCCCCCTGGACGTCTGCCACTTCGTCCTCGGGACAGCCCAGCTGGAGCCCTCCGCTGTAAACGAGGTCCCCCAGCACAGGTCCCGTGGGAGGGTCGCGTGGGCCCTGGGGCGTGGAGCTGCCTGGGGAGCCTCCGAAACACAAGGGGGCCCTCCTCTGGGTGGGTGGGGGCCTCGACCTAGGCACCCAAGGGGGCAGGAAGGAAAGTCTGAGCACCCGCCGAGGTTGCCCCAGAGCCCAGATCCGCCCAGAGAATTCAGGCTCTGCTGGCCAGGTGTGTGCTCCTGCGTGAGCTGTGCGTGAGTGTCTGAGCGGGTGTGAGGCTGGGGGCCCCCCGCGCAGCTCTGATGGGGGCACGAGTGGGAGGGGGTGCAGGCGGGCAGCAGGCACGGGCACCCCTCCCCCAGCCTGCGTCTCCCTGGCAACAGCAGCCTCGGTCTGGGTCTCGGCCCCTCCCCCGCTCCGCCCCGGCTGCGGCTGCGAAGCGTCTGGAACCGCATCCTTCCTCCGCATCCTCGTCGGAAACCGCATCCTGCCGCAGCTGCCGGTTGAGCCGCGCGTAAGCGTTTCCAATTTCCCCCTGCGGAGCGGGACAAGGGATCCGAGGGGGTGCGGGTGTGTGCGGGTGTGTGCGTGAGTGTGAGAGGTGCGTGTGCAGGGGTAGGAGAGTGGGGGGGCACTGCGGCTAACCCGATGGTGGCCAGGCCGAGCCGGGGTCCTCCCTTGGGGCCTGCGCTGGCGGGAGCGAGCTGTTGTCCCCAGGACTCTGAGACAATGGGGGAGCGGGGGGAGCCCTGCCTGGACCTTCCCGGAAGGCCGCGGTGTCCAGCTTTGCACAGACCTGACATGCCGCCTGGTCCCCCGTTCTCAGCAGAGCAGAGCAGGGCAGGTTGGGGGGGTTCGGATGCGGGACATCAGCCCCCCAACAGTGACTGCAGCCCCCTCCCCTGAGCCAGCTGCACCCCTGAAGATCAAAGAGAGCCAGTGGGAGCTGGGCCTCCCACGATGAGGGAGTGCCAGCCAGTTCCAGAGCCCGAGCCCTGGGGGGAGGGTGTGAAGGCAGAAGGGGCGCCAGACGCAGCAGAGCGCGGGAACCGCTGTGGGCCTTCGGAGGGGGTGGGGCGGCTGCGGGCGTCTGGAGGCCGCCAGGAGGCCGGGAGGGGGCCTTTCCCAGAACCACCTGCCGCACGCAGGCTCTGGATGCGGGGCCACAGGTGCTGCTACGGGGCAGCTGAAGCCGGGTGCAGCCTTAGGTCCCCCTCTCCAGGGCCACTCGGCTGGGTCGCCAGCCCGCAGTCCACCTATCCTTGAATCAAGAGCCAAACCCATGCCGGGTCTGCAGGATGCGGGGCGGGAGGCACGTGGGTGCGGGGTTGGGGGGGCTCTGCAGGCTTCCAGCGAGCGCCCGGGCCCCCAGCGCTCCGCAGTCACACGCACACCGGACGCGCGCGGACGCTCGTGCCCGCGCGCCCCGGCGCGCGCCTCCCCTCCTGACGCAGCACCGCGGCCCTGAGAGCGGAGGCGAGGACGAGCCCGCCGGCGAGCTTCGGGGGCTTTCCGCTGAGGGTCCGACAGCGCCTCCACTCGGTCCATCCGTCAGCGCGGCCTCGCCGCTCATCCCGGCCCCCTCCCCAAGCCTCAGAGAGGAGGCCTGCTCGGCCCCCCGACCCGGAGCCCGCTGCGGCGACGCCCTCCCCACGCCACGGGGCTCTGTGTCGTGGGCATGAGCCCAGCCAGCCTTCCCAGCGGGTCCCCATGACTCAGCAAGGAAAAGGCATGTTGGGGGGTGGGTCCCCACATGCAGCCCAGCCCCTCCCCCGGCTTTCTGCCCGGGGCATGGGGCCTGCGACCAGACGCAGAGGTCCAGAGGGCCCCCAATAATTCCCTTTCTCCGTGAAGACCGGTCATCGCCGGCCGAGTCTCCGTTGCCGTGGAAACCCGCGATGATGCGACGCGGACGCCAGGCTGCGTCAGAGGAGGGGAGCTCACGTTCGGCCCAAAGGGCGGAGCTCCTTTACGGAGGGGGGGGCGGGGGACACACGGGCGCCCGCTCCATGAAGACCTCCAGCCCCCTTCCCCTGGGTGGCGCCCCCTCCAGCCCTCGGCCCAGCTCCCCGAAAGCCCTGGGCACCAGCTGCCCCCACTCCCGCCGCCCCTGCGCGGCGCCCCCTCGGCGCTTTGAGCTCTGGGTCACCCGACCACCCACCCTATGGCTGGCGGCCCCTGACCGCCTCTGCCTCCCGCAGCACAGACGTCACCCGCCCCCTGCGACTGCAGAGCGCCAGCCCGGCCAGGCCCCGCCCTCAGCTGGTGGCGGGCGCGCTGCAGGTGTGCGGGAGCCCGGCGGGCGCGCACGCCCAAGGCAGGGCCCGAGGAGCCCCCTCCTCCCGAAGCGACCGGGCGGCCCGTCTCCGCCCAGCCTGCTGCTTCCTGCCCGCGCCACAGTGGCGGTCCCCGGCCACCCGCAGCGCGCGCGCGCACACACGTACTCACACTCTGCACAGCCCTGGCCTCCCTGCCAGCGCCTTGCGCACCCCGCGGCCTCTGCCAGGGCTGGAGCCCTCCTCTGTACCCCGCTAGGCCTGAGAGAACGGGGCGCCGGCGCTGGTGGGGCTGGTACAGGGAGAAGCGTTTGGGGGTGCTGAGGTCACCCTAGGACAGGAGCGTGGGGCTTTAGAGGCCCAGCAGTCTTTGCAGGGGGTACAGGCAGTAGCGAGGGGGGGGGAACGTTTGGAGGCCTGAGCGGGAAGCACGCCCCTGGGGTCTGCCCTTCTCCTGCAGCCCCCGCACAAGGAGGGGGGCACAGGCGCCAAGTGGCTGACCCTCGCTGTTCAGCTGACCGTGAACACGGGGTCCAGTCCTGGGGAGGCCAGGGGGTGGCTGTGTCTCTGCCGCCAGCCTGCACTGGAAGCCCTGCCATTTTTGGCAAGTCCTGTCTGCAGTCTGTCTCTGTTCCCTCGCTCTGAAGTCAGGAGCTCACAGTTAAGCAGCCCCTTCATCAATGTTTCCTGCTCCCGTTGGTGCTCACTTGCCACACCGAGGGACTTTCCCTCCCTGAGACCAGAACATTCCCTTGGAGGGGTTTTCCAGCCGAGGCTGAGCTACCTGGAGCAGGCTTCCTTCTGTGTGCGGTTCGAGGCAGGGCTCGGCTTCACCGTTTTCCACCCAGACAGGTGTCTGTGGAAAGGTGGCCAGCCCCCTAGCCTTGCAGTGACAGGCCTGTCCTAAAGCCCCGGTCCGTGTGTGGAGGGTGTGTCACGTGGATCTTCGTGTCCCACACATCAGTACCACGCGCTTACTTTCCACCGCCGCGTGACAGGCTGGGTGGTGGACGAACGCCCGTGTTCTCCTCCCGATGCGTCTGTCCTTCCCCCTCTGCCTTCCGCGAGAATGGCAATGCCTGTCAAGTTCACGCCAAACGGAAGCGAGTCCTCTTGGAGTTTTGGCTCAAGTTTATTGGTCCAACAGATACATTTTAAGAGGAATCGACATTAAAACCTGGACCCCTGCAGAGCCCGCGACCCGTCTCCCCCGTTTTCTGAGGGGGTGCAGACCATGCAGCTTCAGGCGGCGATGCTTGCTTGGGGTTTCTACATTGAGGTCTTTCTTATCTTTCATTAGCCCGATTCCCAAGCACTTGATATTTCTAATCATGTTTAAATGAAATCTTTCCAGAAAACTTTTCTAATTTTTTTATCACTGATATAGAGAAATATATTCGATTTCTGAATATCTGAAATCCATCAAACCTTGCTGACCTCACCTTCCAACCCTTAAAACTTTTTCCTTTGGGTCCTCTGCACACAACACACGTTTCATCTGTAAACGATGCAGGATCGCCCGTCCCCGAGCAGGCCTGGGTCTCCCCTCTGTCCCCGGCCCCTCGGCTCGGCTAAGACCTCTGGCACTGCAGACTGTGGCACTGACAGCAAAAGGGCCATTTTGTCTCCTTCCCGAACTTACAGGCCAAGCTTGAGCCCCTCAGAGCAAGGTTTGCTGCAGGGATTTCTGTGGATAACCTTTATCAGATTGAGGAAGGTGCCTCCTGTGCTAAGATGTTTAAAAATAGTACACGAATACTTGTATGAAATACTTGTTCAGCTACTGCTGAAACTGATGAGGCAATTTTTCTTTTTTATTCCGTTCATACGGTAAAAACACTAATTGCTCTTTAGGTATTGAACTACATTTCATTTCCAGGATACATCCGACCTTTCGTGATGTGGTGCCCTGTAAGATCTTGCTGGATTCCGTTCGCTTGCATTTCATTTAGGGCCTTTGCACTGATGTGTGTGGGGGCAATGGCCTGGGGTGTCCTGTCCGGCATTGTCTTGCCAGGGTTTGAGGCATTGGCCTCACGAGCTGTTCCGTCGTTCTCTCGGAAGAGCCGTGTGTGGAACTTGCACGATGTCCTCCGTCCGCGATCGCTGGGCTTCGGGGGTGATGTCGTCTGGGCCGGGAGCTCCTTGTTGGAAAGCTTTAACGACAGATCCAAGTTCTTGGTGGACACAGGGCCTTTCTTCTTCTGGCTGACTGAGTATATTTCTGCTCTTTCAGCATGGAAGTCACTTGCTGTGTTCCTTTTCTCTTCGCAGTCAGCATAACGTTTCAGAACAGGTCTGTCCTATATTGCAAATTTCATGGGACGTAACTTAATCTTAAAAAAAGAGAGACAGAAGCACCCTTTTGATCTGAAGTTCGGGTTTAGCCAGGTGTCCTGTGCTTTGACTCGCTCTGTCTGACCACTGCACTCTCCAGGTTTATAACTGGGATTGTTTTCTGTCGGCTGGAATAGCTGCCCCTAGAATGTCCTCTAGCAGGTCAGCCAGTGGGAGACTGTCACTGTCGTGTGTCTGGGCAGTCACTGGTCGGAGGCGCCACTGCTGCGGCTGTGGGGCCCAGGGGGGGCCTAGGAAGGGACTAGAAGCCGGTGGGAGTTTGGCCTGGCTGTCCAAAGCCCATCCCACCCCAGAGGCCAGCCGTCTCCGGATGGACTCCCTCTGTCCGGAGCCAACTGGTGTGGACATCTACTAGATGGCCAGTAGGCAGTGACCCTGCGTCTGCCTCTGGACAGGACAAGGCCACCGCGGACCATGGTGAAGCTGGGCTGCAGCTTCTCCGGGAAGTCAGGCAAAGACCCCGGGGACCAAGACGTGGTTACCATGGACAGCGTCCCTCTGATCAGCCCCCTGGACGTCAGCCAGCTTCAGCCGCCTTTCTCTGACCAGGTGGGGGACCCTTCTCTGCTTGCTCTGGGAACAAAAGGGGAATGGGTGTGGCTTATTTAGCTGTCCTCCTCCAAGGTGCAAGAGGACAGGTGGAGGGAGGGCCAGCTGGACCGAAATGCCCGTGGGCCACATGTGATCATCTCCCTCGTCACCCAGGGACACCCTTTCCTCCTTTGTGAGCAGGGTAACCTGGCCGCAGGTGACTGAGAATTCCCACGCTATCTCCCAGACAGCGCCCAGCTCGGTGCTGCCCCGCGGGGGCTCAGCAAGCGAAAACGCCCACCTGCCCCCACCCCTGCCGGGCACCGTGTCATGTGTCAGGCCTGAGATAAGGTCCTTCCTGGAGCTGGTGGCTGGTGGCGATGGGGGGCTTCCGGCGGGGATCTGTAAGAAGCAGAGCTCGGCACAGTCCCACCTGACCCCATGCGAGCTCCCGACGGTGAATGGCACCCAGAGCTGTCCCCGCCAGAGAGGGGCCAGCCATCTGTACTATGTCAGTCAGCTGTTGGCTGGGGACCGTGGGGACTGGGAATCTGCCCAGGCATTGGCCGAGGGCAGTTCTCCAGGGACCTGGGTGGGCTGCCACTGCGTCTACTCCAGTTTTGGACCTGGTTCCCAGCGGACACCGTGGGAAGGCTCAGTGCTTGCCCCCAGGGGAATACAGGACCACACCAGCCTGTACCCGTGTGGGAGGGGCCTCAAGACTCTGGGGGCCAGAGAAGTCAGGGCAGACTTCCTGGAGGAGGGGCCACTCTGGGAGGCTGCTGAAGGGGAAGCTCCAGGTGGGCAGAGCTGGCATCCTCAAGACGGCAAGCTGTCAGCGGACGACAGGGCTCCGGGCGTGGTCCGGCCGCGCCTCGCGGCTGCCCTGGGCCCAGCAGCCTTGCAGCATCCACCTTCCCTTGGCTTCAGCTGGTATCTGCTGGAGCCCGGCCGGCAGACGGTCCTGGAAGATGGCCAGCACCCACACCACTGCTGGGCAGCTGCCCCCCGGGGCCCTCCCCTGCCAGCCCTCCCAGCTCAGGGTCCTCCTGGGTCACCTCTTTGCACAGGTGGTTATCAAGACACAGACAGAATACGAGCTGGCCTCCATGGACCAGCCGAAGAAGTACTCGGACCTGGAGGCCCAGAAACTGGCCTGCGGCCACCCGGAGGAAGGGCGCAGGGTAAGCCAGTCAGTCCCAGGGGTGCCAGGGTCAGTCCCCGAGGAGTCAGAGCACCCGGGCTGGGTCAGGCAGGCTGTGCTCAGAGGAGGTGGACAGGGCGGGAGCTAATGGGGGTACTTAGGGGTGGGGTGGCTGAGGGCCTTGGGGCTGGGCAGCACCAGGCTGACCCCTGCTGTACAGTGGGGTGACAGCCAGGGTGGGCCGCGCCTGCTTGTGTGTGCACCAGCCTTCCCAGGGGGTCTCGTGGGTTTCCTGTATACTATGAAAAGTCGCTTTTCCTGCGGTTCACTCTGGCACATGTTCTCTGTCACCCTTTCTTCTAGCTCTTAACATCACTGATGATGGCTTTTCTCATTATTCTGTACTATTTCCAAAACTTTTCATTTTTCAGTAGTAAAATCCGCCCCTTTCCCCTCTCGTTTCTGAGGCGGGCCGGGCCCCAGAGGCCAGGGCGGGCGGGCGTGGCCGTGTGCGCACCTCCCCCAGGGCCCCCAAGCCCAGGCGGGTTCGGTGCCCCCCGCACACCTGGTCCCTCCTCCTTCCCGACCCCAGCTGCCCACAGCGCGCATGATCGCCTTCGCCATGGCGCTCATGGGCTGTGTCCTGATCATGTACAAGGCCATCTGGTACGACCAGTTCTCCTGCCCTGACGGCTTCCTGCTGCGGGTAAGGCCCTGAGCCTGGCTCTGCGGTGCGGAGGGGTCCCAGAGGTGGCCTGTGGGAGCTCGGGGTGGGGGTTGGAGCAGCCTCAGGGCGCCCTCTCATGTCCCAAGCCACCCCCAGGCAGACGTGCCCCACCCCCACGGAGGCCTGTGGCCCTTGCGGGATTCCGGGGCTCCCTGTGGATGCGTGGGCGTCTGCTCGGTGCTCTGAGCTATAGTCGTGAGCCCCTTCCTTTTCACTCGCGACACGGGGACCACCCTCGTTCTGAGGGGGTTGGCTCTACACGGATCCTTAATTCTGAGTTGGAGGGGACCTTTGGTGGCTTGTAATTACGGCAGAAACAAATGTATTTGAGGACATTGTGTGTAGTATTATGGGACTGCTCAGAAGCAGAAGGGACTCCCCCCTCTGTGACACACCACTGTGGCTCCTCTGTCGTGGCCAGTGTCACTGAGGAGAGCTCACCCGCCTTTGCACACCTGAGCCCAGGGGCGGCGCCAGCCAGCCCCTCCAGACCAGACCCTCTGGCCCCACCCCCGGCCCCGCCCCCGCCCCGTCCCTGACCCGCTCTTCCCGCAGCACAAGATGTGCACCCCGCTGACCCTGGAGATGTACTACACGGAGATGGACCCCGAGCGCCACCGCAGCATCCTGGCGGCCATCGGGGCCTACCCGCTGAGCCGCAAGCACGACACCGAGCCGCCCTCCGCCTGGCTGAAGAGCCACCGCATGGCCAAGGAGGGGCCCAAGGCGCCCACCCAGGCGGGGGCGGCGGCGACCGCCGAGCCCCCCGGGAAGCCCGCGGCGCGCGGAGAGGAGGCAGAGTGGAAGGCGGCGGGGAGCGCGCCGCCCCCGGCCGCGCAGTGAGGGCCGCCGCCCGCGCCCGCCAGCGTAGGTGACCCCTGGGCGGGGACCCGCCTCTCTGCACCCCACCGGGGGAGGGGGCGACCCTGCGCGCCACAGCCTTCCTTACCCAGGGCCGCGGGCGGGGGGCGTGTGCAGGAGTCTGGTGACTCGGAGGCGGGAGCGCGGGGTTCAGCGCCCCTGTTCTTCCCAAGCAGGTGGGCGGCTGGGGTGCCGGGCCGCCCGCCTCTGCAGCTCTCTCCGCCCTCCGCCCTCCCGTCTTCACAGCGCCCGCGCCCGCCGCACCTGTGACCGCTTTTGCCCGCCGCTGTCCGCCCCGTGGTCGTGCCCTTGTCCCCAGGACCCCGCCAACGCCTTCTCCCTCTGGAGCCTCTAGCTCTGTGGCTTTTCTCTAAGTAAAGATTCACATCCGCCTGGTCTCCCGTTTCTTCCGAGCGAAGGTCCCACCTGCCTTTTTCCTGCCCTCCAACGGCGCATGGGGGCGCCCCGCGCCTGGTGCCCCCGCCGCCCACAGGGACCACGGAAGGACCGTGGAGCAGCTGTGGCTGTCACGGGGCAGTGAGCTGGCCCCTGGACACAGGGTGGAAGAGGAGGCCGCTGCCGGGGCCTCCGGGCCCAGTGCCAGGGGGTGGGGGCCAGGTCCTGTCCAGTTCCTAGGTCAGCGGGCGGTGATGTCTGGAGCTCACCTCCCCCGCGGGCAGCCTCCGGGTCCTGGGGTCCACCCCTGACCGCGCCCAACCCCACGTCCAGCTGTGCCCTGGTCCCCGAGCCTCCACCATCTGACAGAAGCCTCTGAATGCGCTGGCTCTGGGAAGCACGCATCCAGCTCCTGCCCCCCAACCCCAGGCCCCCAGGCGTCCCACAGCCATGCAGCCCTCAGGCATGAGGGACTCAGTGGAGAAAGGGCAAATGCTGACCTGAGGGATGGTGGCCTGGAGGGGCTGAGACTGGTCCAAGGCTGGGAGAGCCCCACACCCCAGCACCCCTATCTCCCATGGCTTTGGAGCTGGAGGGTAGGTGGGAGGCTAGATCGGAGGGGCCCCTGGACTCCCGCCCACCTGGGCGGCTCCAGAAATGCAGCCCCCACCCCACACCCCACCTGGCCCCCGGTGCCTCTGGCTCGGGGAGTCCCTAGCCCTGCCCCCACCTGAGTGGGCCAGACCTGCGTCCCCCTCCTCCACCCAGCACTGTCCTCTCATGGCTCCCAGGCAGGGGCTTCGCAGGTGACTCCATGCCTGGGCCATGTGCCTAGAGACCCTTGGGTGCGCAGGTTCCTGTGGCCTCCCCGTGGGACCCCGATATGGGACCTGTGGCGTGACCCAAACTATGACCCTGCAGTGTGACTCAGCGTGACCCGTGGTGTGACCGCCTCAGTGTGACCCACGGAGCAGAAGCTTGAGCAAGACAGTGGATTACAGCAGTCAGGACACACATTCCTTCCTCCAGGAGTCCTATGACGTGGTGACCCTTCCTGGGCCCCCTCTGCGCACGTGCACACGCACACTCACGCACATGCGTGGTCACGAGTGCACGCGTGCACGCGCACCGCGGTCAGCACGGGATCCTGTCCCTCTCCGGCAGCCGGGCTCAGACGGCGGGCCGAGCCGCACGCGATTCGGTGGCCGGCCAGACCCCCAAACGCAGTCTGTGAAATGCGACGCCCTGTGATGGCTCCAGGCCGGGGGCCTCTCACCAACTGGGTTGATCCGCTCTGGAGCAGGTCGCCCAGGCTTGGCGGGAAATTCCCGCGTGCTCAGGACGGTCAGCTCGTGGCCCTCACAGCGACAGACAGCTCTGACTGCCCACTTGACCAGAAGGCCCGAGGCCCCGCCCCGCGCTCTGCCCCGCCAGAGGCCCCGCCCCGCGCGCTGCCCCGCCCCCATCCCCACCCCGCAAGTTCACTCTGAAAGACGCTGGGATTTCGCACGGCTGGGGCAGAAGAGCCACTGTCCCGTAAAAGGGCTCGTTTGAACGTCTTCCCTTCACTGTAGCGTTTCAGGACTAAAACCTCGGCTCACGGAGCTGCAGCAGGGGTCTGGGTCCCCGCTCTGGGCCCAGCCCTCCTGCGCTCTCTGGCACAGTCGCTTTCTGGGTGGACCCTTGATGTCCCTGCCCGCCACCCGCGCTGTCCGTGAGCTCCGCCTTGGCGCAGCGTAGATGTGGATGGGTCCTGTTGGGGTCCCTGCGGGGCAGAGGACCCAATAGAGTCCAGCTGGGCCCTGGAAGGCAGCAGCAGCCCCTCCTGCTCCCCGGGGCTTCTGTGCGGGGCCTTGGACGTCTCAGAGCCCAGCTGCGGGACCCCTTGGGGTAGGTCCTGGTGCCAAGCACTGCCTGCAAGACAGTTCCAGAGCCCACAGCTGCCAACAAGCCCTGGGGCTCCTAGGACGCTCTCCCTGCTCTGCAGCGGCCAGCACCACCTCCTGACCATGCTGGTTCCCACAAACCCCCAACCCTTAAACCTGCAGGGAGCCCCGCCCCACCTGCCACCGCGGCTGCCACGGCAGGACCCATTTTCTGCAGCCCTCCAAAGTCCAGGCTCCGCCCTGCCACCTGAGTTCCTGTCTGATGCCAGAACCGGCAGCTCGCACCCCCAGAGGGACTAGTCCAGCCTCTGCCGGCTCCCGGCAGGATGCCCCTGTCACGCTCTGTTCGGTCACTATTTGTGCGGTTCAACAACAGACAAGAGAAACGGAAATGGAGGTTTACTACTCACAGGTCCTGAGGAAGGACGGAGCGCCTCCGGAGGCCCAGGAGGCCAAGACAGGCTGCAGACAGAGGCAGGACCAGGGCACGCGCCTTCCTCGGGGTCTGAGGGTGGACTGCGATGGGGTTCCAGGTTCATTCAAACCAAAAGGTGGGTTTTTCATAGTCTCGCCTAGGGGCACGGAGGAAGGTACTGGGGGGCCTGTTACTCACAAAGCTTCTGGGCAGACCCTATTAGGGACCCACATTTGCTCGAGACGGCAGCTATCATCTAGGCCTGCGCTTGTGGGAGGGGCTCGGGTCAGTTTAGAGCCGCTGCAGGCCGCTGGGCCCAACCCGTGGATGCAAGGCGGCCAGGCCACAGAGCAGGCGAGCGAAACTCTGGCCGGCACAGTGCCTGACGTGGCTCAAGGCTCCTTGAGGGGTGCTAGGGACATCCGCCCAGCCCTGGACTTCAACTCTGGCAGCAGAGCACCCACCAATGGCTCATTTACAGAATGGCAAACTGAGGCCCGGGGCAGAGCCCCAGGCCACTCCTCGCCCCACCCCCAGGTCCTGCCTGGTGCTTGGGCCGGAGCCGAGGGGATCTCTGGGAGCCGCGTGAGGAATCAGGTGTGGGAGTCCCACTCCCTGGGCGGGCTCCGAGTGATGGGGTCCCATGCAGCTCAGGGACAGCTCCGCCTCTGCTGCTGCCTGCTGTGTCCCCAACATCCACAGCCAGTTCACGTTGGTCCCGTTCGTGCGCCCTGTCCCTCCGGGCGGAGCAGCACCAGCAGAGGCTCCAGCGACACCGTGAGAGGCGCAGACATAGGCTCAGAAAGCCAGGCTTCGGGGCAGTGTGGGCGGGGATGCTGGTGCAGGCACACCGCCTCCAGAGGGGGAAGAGGAAGACAGGCGGGGTCTTCGCTTTGGGACCCGGGGCGGGGGCAGAGCAGACAGGGTGCCTGGGTCTGGAGCCGGGAGCACACACAGACGGAGGATGGCTGTGGCTGGCACGCTGCAGGCCCTCGGCACAGGTGGGCGGGAGCTGTGCGTGAGGGTGTGGGCGTGTGTCCATGCCAGGAGAGCACATGGCGAGCAGCCCGCGTCCTCGGGGCTGGCCTGCTCCCCGTCCCTGTGTCCCAGCACGAGGGGCAGGTGCCCGGAGGAGCTGCTCAGAGGGGAGCCAGCGTATTCTGCCCCAGCCCCTGGACACTAACCAGCCCACCGGGGAGGGGCAGTGACCGTCTCCTCCCAAAAGGCAGACCAGTTCCTAAGGGGACCTGTGGGGTCCCGAATCAACCCCACTGTTTTTCCTGGCCTCTTCTCAAGTAGTCTGACTAAAGGCCCCATCCCCAAACCATACGGCCAGAGCAGGACACTGGGCCTGGTGGCTGACAGCAGCCACCACGGCCTCAGAGCAGGCTCTGGGTCCTCCGGGCGATGCAGGCGCAGGTAGCCAGGGGCGAGAGGCCTGCGCGTACCATCCAGACATCGCAGCCACGTCCTCAGGGCCAGACGGGTGTCTGGGAGGAGGCGCTGCCTCGGGGCCATCGGCCCTCACACGGAGTCCACCCCCTGCCCCCCGTCTCTCTTCAGCTGCAGGGAGACGAACTGGCAGAAGCACTGGCCCAGCTCCTGGTGGCCCGGAGCCCCCGCGGCGTCCTCGCCGTGCGGGAAGTGAGCGTGCACGAGGCAGCAGGCGTAGGCGGACGAGAACCGCAGCAGGGCCTCGCAGAACAGCGCCTCGCCCTCGGGGGCCTGCAGGAAGGCCTGCCGGCACTGCTCCAGCCGCACGTACACGAAGCAGAGCTCGTGCATGGCCCGGCAGCCCACCAGCACTGAGTGCGGCGCCAGCAGCAGGTTGGCCTCCCCGGCCCTGAGCCTCAGCTCCCGCAGCTTCCTCTTGGAAAACCTCCGGAACCAGCACAGGCTGTTGACCGCCAAGGCCAGGCACAGGAGGCACAGGAAGGTGTTGGTGGTGATGCGCAGGAACACCGACTTGCCTCCCAGGGTCAGCAACACCACCTGGAAGAAAATCAGCGCCAAGCAGAGGAGAATGAAGAAGATGGCGAGCACGATCCTGCAGGCCAGGTACCGCAGGCAGGACCTGGGGGACCGCGCCCCGTTCAGGATGCCCACGGCGTGCTTGTACACCTCGGGGTCCTCCAGCACCTGCCTCAAGGGGTCCGGCACGCCCAGGGTGCTGTAGGTCCCCACCTTCCAGGAGGGCAGGCTGTCCCTGTCGATGCAGCTCAGGGTCAGGAGGGCCTTGCCGCTGTAGAGCGAAGGCACCGTGCGCAGGAAGGGCGGGGAGCGCGCCACGCGGTGGCCGGGCGTGCACAGGAGCTGCACCACCTTGCTGTAGAAGCGGCTGTCCGTGGCCTCCAGGTACGTCAGGTGGCTGAGGTGCAGCGGGACCTGGCAGGGGCTCAGCAGGACGGGGATGACCGGCTTCCTCTCCAGGCAGTGGCCGAAGAGCGACAGGTCGGCCTCCAGGAGGCACCACCTGCTCTGCACGTAGTCCTGGCTGAGCACCAGCAGCACCTTCTGACTCTGGTGGATGCAGTCGGCGATGTTCTCCAGGACGTTCCTGCCCGGCGTGAAGTCGCGCTCGTGCAGGCACACCTGCAGGCCTGCGTGCTCGGCCTCCAGGCGGCCGATGAGCCCGTGCGTCCACGCGGCATCCACGCTGCTGTAGCTGACGAACAGGTGGAAGGCCTCGCTGGGCCCCAGCGGGGGGATGGCCGGGGCCGGGCCGTCCTCCTTGGAGCAGGACGCCATGGGCACTGCCCGAGGAGCTTCTGGTCCCCTGCGAAGTCGACAGCCCGCGGGCTCAAGACATCAGGACAGACAGACTTTCTCTGCAGAAGGAGAAGGCGGACCATCGGTAAAGGCGGAACCAGGTCCACAGCCGGCCTAAGCAGCCGGCGAAACCATGACCAAGCGACCGGCCCGGGTCCCCGGACAGTCGGCGACTGCCCGGCCCCTAGTCGGCTCCCGAGAAAGCCACGACGCTCCCTGACCAACCTCGAGGCTCCCCGCCCCAGCTTCCCTGGCCCGGCCTCCCCGGGGGCATGCCTGGAGCCCCCCTTCCGCTCTGAGGTCTCCCACAAACCCCTTCTCGGGGGGCCCCCGGCTACGGTGCGCCCTGAGGAGGCTGCCCCTGCCGGCCCGGCTGGGGGTCTTCTTCACGTGCAGGGACATTTGACTTTGAAAGGTCCGGGGCACACGGAGCGCAGAGGTGGCCCGTGGGGCCGTGGGGGTCGCCGCAGACGGAATGTTCCCACCCCGACCTGCGACCTGCGACCTGCGCCCTGCGGACGGCAGCCCTGCGGCTGGTGCCCAGCGAGGCGGGGGGTGGCAGCTTCAGGCGAGCAAGGCTCCAAGGGACACTGCGTGTGAAGGCCTGGCCTCTGGGTGCCCCTCCCCCGCAGGGAGGGCCAGCTCCCTCCCTGGGCCTGCTCCTCCCCGGCAGCTGCTGCCAGAGGGCTGCTCACCCGTCAGGCGCTGAATGTCACACACTCTCTCTCTGGGGGCAGCACCGGCCACCCACGCTGCCCGCTCGTCTCTGCAGTCCTCAGGGGAGGCCTGGGGACAGCGAGGGACCCCCTCCCAGAGCCGTCCCCAGACAGAAGGACGTTTGTGGCTGACTTCTAGAGGCGTCTGTGCAGAAACTGGGAAATGAGAAACGAAAGTGCAGGTCCAGTGGGGCCCAGCCCCGCCCCAGTGCGGGACCAGCCCCGCCCCTCCCTGGGGGTGCAGGGGTGGGGGGGTGGGGGTGGGGTTTCCATCTGGTGGAAACGCTGCAGGCTCGCCTCCTGCTCCCTGGACTCTCCTCCCTCCCCACCAATCTTCCTGCCCAAAATGTTCCCCCCAAAAAGCCTGCCTCCAGTCCCAGGCCCCCTCATCCGGGCTGATGCCATCTTCGGCTCAGCCAGCTGTTGTCACTGTGCTGCAGTAACCCTTGCTAACTCCTACTTCCCCCTTCCAGGGACGGGGTGGCGCCTCGTGGGGGGCGGGGGGGTCTTGAAGACGGAGGCAGCACAGCCAGGAAGCTGGACACCGACCTCCTCCCATCCCCCACCACCCTCTCTAAATGCTGCTCTTTGCCTAAGCTGTTCGTCCCTCGCCCCCGTTGGCTCCTGCCCACGGCCACACTCACCCCAGGGAGTGGGTGGGAAGTGAGCAGGGGGTCCTACTCTTGACCCCCCCAGCACACTGGACTCCCCTCTGAGTCCACAGCTGAGGGAAGACAGACACCTCCCCCCCGGCCTCAGCAGGCCCCCTGCACCCCAGCTCTGGGAGCAGCTAAGCCAACGTCCAGTGTGAAGAAGTGAGGCCTGAACACAAGCCTGGGAAGTGTGTGTGTGCTGTGGGGGGGACGTGTCCCCAAGCACCTCCAGGATGACACCTGCTGAGGTGGCTTCCAATCTGCACACCCTGGGACCACGTGGCTGTCGCCTCCCTCTTAGGCTCCCGCCCCTTCCCCACTCCCTCTGCAGGAGTCCCTAGCACACCCTCCTCCCCCACCCTCCTCCAGCGCCCAGCAGCCCTCAGTCGGCACCCCTCCCACCCGGGTGAGCGTTCTGGGGCGACTTCACCCCCTCCCTGCCTACCTTTCCGGCACCCGACCCCCACACCGACTCCGGGATCACCTGGGGTCACTGGGCTCATGGTGCTTTCTGGCCCCAAGTCCTACGCACATGCTGTCGCCTCTCCCCGCTGGCCTCTGGAGAAGTCCTCGGCCTGGGCCGCAAGCCCCAGCAGAACCTCAGGGGTGACTCCGAGCCAGGCCACGTCAGCGGGGGGAGCTGCCCGTCCAGCCAGGCCCGGCTCTGGCTTCCGGGGCCCTCAGTCCTTGTGCACCCTGTCCCTGTGCCTCCCTGTAGGGCCACAGCATCCCCCAGCCAGGCAGGTAGACAAGCCTGGTGCCCAGTGGTGGACACCGGCACTCAGCGAGGCCCGAGGCTGTGGGTGGGCACACTGTGACAGGCCCAGAGTGGCAGCTGGGCCCATGTGGCCTCCGACTCAGGGACCTGATTCTGAGGAAGCTGACGCGGGCTGGGCAGTGGGTCGAGGGGCCGGGGTCACTGGTGGGTGCTGGCTGGACCCTGCAGCTCCTGGCTGCTTCTCGTCGCGCCAAGGCCGTCACCCTCTCTGTGTCAGCGTCCGGGGCTGCTCCCAGTGGCCCTGTGAGGTCAGGAGATAGGACCCCAACAGCCCGAGGGCGAGCTGGGGCTGAGGCCCACCGCCAGGCATCGGACCCGGCGGCCCTCAGAGAGTGGGATTAGAGACAGCGAGGATAAAATGCGTGGTTTGAAACTCTTGAGAAATAAAAGACTTGAACATGGGAAACGGGGTCGAATTCATTAAAAAAAATGAACAGGACAATTTGAAAAAGAGTGACATAGAAAGAAGAAAAAATGCATATTGAAAACGAAACACGTGGACAGGGAAATAGCATCAAACTCAGCTGAATGACAGATTGGGGATGTGGACGATAGGTTGTGGGAATGATGCGGGTGCAGCGCAGGAGGCGGCGACGAAAGGCACAGATACAGACGGGTCAGGAGACCCAGAGACAGCACGAGGAGATGGGGCAGAATCTCAGCTGGAGCGTCAGAAGGGGAGGGGACGAGGAAACGGCAATGTTTGAGAAGGCAGCAGCTAACAACGTGTCAGAACTGCTGAAAAAATTGACCTGTCTTTTCACAAAACTGCACAGATCCTAACCAGAAATAGACAACAGAGATGGCATGCTCAGCTTCCAAACTATAGATGAAGAAACAATGATTTTAAAAAAATAAGAATCTCTACAGAAAATCAGGGGAGGAAAAAAAGGAGCAAACGGAAAGCAGAGAAAACATCACTCCACTAAATCCAAACACACGGACTAAAATCCAAGCACAGGGTCCTGGACACGCGCGCGTCACTGCGTGCCACCCACAGCGTCCGATGGCGCGCCGCCCGCCACGGCCAGAACGGGGGCCAGCCCAGACGTCCTGCACCTGACGCAGGCACACCACCGGTGGGACCCCCTCGCAGGGGACAGCGGTGACCGGTGGGACCGGTGAAGCCCTGACGCGCGCCCCACGAGACAGCCTGGGGCGGCGGCGTCCCGAGTGGGAGCCGCCAGACACAGAGGGAGCGCGTGACACGTGACCGCAGATGGGGACCCGCTTCTCATCAGGATGACGGCAACGTTAGCGCTGGAATTGGATCATTGTGACGGCTGCACACGTTGTGACAACACCCCAAACCACGAAAACGTGGACTGTGAAATGGTCGATTTTGTGTATATTACACCTGACGGTGCAGACGCCCCCGGGGTCGGGGGAGAGAAGTGCCACCTGGCAGAGCCAGGCAGGCCACACCCTCTGGGGCTTCCTGTGTTTTCTTAAAACAGCCGAGCGGCTTCCGCAGGCTGGGGCGGGCTCTCCGCTTCCTGCCTCCCTGGAGGAGCCTGGGTGAGCCAGTGCCACCTCTGGCTTGGCCCTGCCACCAACCAGCTGGGCGCACTGCTCCCTCCTGGCCTCTCGCTTGGCCATTTGCTCCCGGGGTTGATTGTCACCTCTTCTGGGACGTGGACCCGGTGGCCTCAGCCCGCTGCTGTCTGAGCCTCTTCAAAGTGTCTGGACAGCCCCGGGTACTGTGGGGCAGGGGCGGGGGCGGGGGCGGGGGCGGGCCCTGCTGGCCTGGCTCCTCTGCCCCGTCCACAGCTGTGCCAGGCCTCCATCTCCCGGTTTGGCTTCTGAGTTAGCCCCCCGGCCCCGGTGTCTCACCCGACCCCAGCAGGGGCGCTGAGCCCCAGCCCACTGACCGCGCCTGGCTGGGCTCCACAAGGTGGACCCGGTGTCTGTGTGTCCAGCCCCGTGTCCGCACAGCAGGCCCCGAGCTGCCCGCACCCTGCCTAGGCCGGCCGGCCTCTCCTGAGGGGGCAGGGCGCTCACTTCCTCTGCTTCTGAGGCCACAGCAGGTCACTGCCCCGAGCCTGGTCTGGCACTTCCTGTCGGGCAGCACGGAGTCAGCTTTCTGCCAAGCAGGGACACCGGGCACTGGGCCCTCGTCCCGTGGTGGGTGGAGAGCATGCCGCCCGCAGCCAGGGCAGGTGACCAAGGTCATCAGGGTCACTCGCGGGCAGGTGCCCTCGCCAGCATAGCCACAGGGCAGAAGAGGTGCCTTATGGTCCCAGCCTGAGGCCACGGCCAGAGGGGGCAGAGGGGGCTGGGCCGCCCCTCTCAGCACCGGTCCTCCTGGGGAAGCCTCTCTCAGAGTGTGCGCCACGGCTTCTGGGGCGTCTGCGACCCGGCCAGGATGCCATGTGGACCGGGAGTGGGTGGGCCCAGGGCCGGCCCTGAGGTCGGAGGGCAGCAAGGGCGTGAGTGGCTCCTTGTCCGCGGCCCCATCCCGAGGCAGCCCTGGGCAGGCTGGTACGGAACAGGGAGTTTGGCGCCTCGAGTTAGCACAGGGCAGGACCCCGCTGGTTGAGGTCGAGTCGGAGGCTGACTTTTGAAAAGCTAAGAGAAAAGGCCGGGACCCCGTGAACCCTCCTGCAGGGCTCCGGAGGCGCCTCCGTGCTGCAGCCCCCGGCGTGGGACCCCGAGCCAGTCCTGACACGGTGAGCCAACACCTGTCCTCCTCAGACGGCCACGCAGCCCGGCGGTCAGCGCCCTCTGCGAGGCCCAGGGCCCACCGCCTGTGACGTGCGGCCCGGCTGGACACGGGGGCAGGGCCACCTCCGGAGGCACCCCCTGCCAGGGACAACCTGTGCCAACTGCCCGGCAGAGCCACCGCGTCAGGCCACCTGCCTTGTGCCCCAGCCCCGATCTGGTCCCTGACGCACCCTCGGGTGTCGGAGGCCCACAGGCCGGCTGCGTGTCCGCCCCAGCGGCCAGACCGGCAGCACCTTGCCAGAGCCTCCACGACACCCCGCTCTCAGGGCCCCTCCCCGAGCCGGAAGAGCTCAAGGCAGACCCGGAACCCCAGCTCAGCTCAGGCCCGGCCCCGGGCGCCCACCAGCCGTCCTCTCAGACCCTGAGGGGACCGCACGTCCTCGCCAGCTCCGCGGGGACCCTTTGCTTCCCACCACACCGGGACACCCAGCAGGACGCGGGAGCCCCCGCGGAGCTGGTTGGGGCTCACGGGGCTGACGGGGAGGGGCGAGCTCCCCAGGCCAGGCCGCGGTCCCCAGGCAGACTGAGGTGTAATCCACAACTTTGCTGCAGACACCCGCTCCCTTCTTCGAAGCCATGTGCCCTGAGGGTTTGGAAACAGGCCTCGCTTTGAACCCTCCCGCTGGGCTGCGAGTGGGGCCTGGGGTGCCGGCCAGAGGGGCGGAGCAGAGGCCCGCCCCCAGCCCCGCTATTCCCCTGCCCAGGACAGACGCTGAGGCCAGCCCACGTGCCCGGCCCAGCCAGGCCTGCAGCTGGACATTCAGCTGAGGAGTGACAGCTGGTGCCCCTGGCACAGCTGCGTGGGGCCTTCGGGGACACAGCCCCAGCCCAGGCTGTGAGGCCCCGCTGGAGCCAGAGCCATGCCGTGCACACCTGGATCCTCAGAAACTACCTGGACCTGGGGGGAACGGTCGCCAGGCGCCAGCGGTGTCCCCAGCAGGCCAGATGGTTTTGCTCCGCCCCAAAGGAAATCATGTATTTACCATAAGCAAAGTTACTTCCCCCTGGAGAAGTGCAGACGTGGCTCATGAGGCAACTCCAGGCGGGCTGCACCCTCTCTGATCACAGGGAGGGGGGGTGGGGGGCGGGGAGTACTTCTGCCGTGTGTCCCCCCCCCCAGTGAGGAAGGGGCCAAGGTGGTGACCCTCAGCAGCCCGGAGCCAGTGAGTGAGCCCAACACAGGGCAGCGGCCCCTCTCCAGCTGGTGTGCTGACCGGTGTGGCCGGGACAGGGTGCGCCTACCCAAGAAGGGGGCGGGCCCCACCTGGGGTGCCCACCCCAGTGCAGCCGTGCCCGGCCGCATGAGGTCAGCATCGTCAGCCGGGCTGACTGCAATGTCCTGCAGCGGGAGAGGTCTATCGCCCCGTGTGCTTTGCACAGGTGTGTGAGGAAACTGACTCTCATCTGAGCGAGCTCGCGGACGTCACGGTGCCATCCACACGGCCGGTGGGGGCTGCAGCCTCAGGGCCACCCGGTAGCCCTGCGGTGACCAGCATGGCTTGGGCGCCCCTGAGGCAACGCTCACCCCCGCCAGGCACTCTGCCGGGCAGGAGTGGCTGCCCCGCGGGCCCCTCCCAGCAGGGTCTGGGGGTAGGAGGCCAGGGAGTTCTCCCCAACAGGAAGGTGCTCAGAGGCTGGGCAAGACCCCGCAGGGCCCCCAGCCTGCCCTTCGGGGGCCGTGGCCAGGGGAGCCCCGTGGGGGAGGGCCTAACCTCCGACCCTGCTTGGTCTGCCGTGTTCCTTTGCAGGGCCTGGGCGAGTGGGGGCCGAAGCAGCCGGCTTCGCGCCCCAGCACACAGCCTACCCAGGGTCCGGCTTCCGGAGGGTGTCCGTCTTGGGTTCATGGAGGGAGACTGGTTGTCCCTGCCCAAGAAGGTGGGTGTCTGGACTGGACCATCACCCACCTGGCCACGAGCAGCTGTTCTGAGCTGTCTCCGAGGGCAGCAGCAAGGCCTGATGTCCTGCAGGCGGTCACGAGGGCCAAGCCCAGCAGAGGGGCGTGGCAGCCTGCAGGGACACATGGCCCAGGGGTTAGAGGCTACAGGGGAGAAAGCGAGGTGAGGGGGAGCGGGAAGGGGCCTGTGATGCTTGGGGACAGGATGGACAGGGACCTGGGTCTGGCCTGGGGCACCCTCTTTTTTGAGCTAACCACAGGCAGCTGTCTCCTGGGCCCGCAAGCAGAGGTGCTGGGAGCTACCCACGCTTGGGCAGAAGCTTCTGGAGCAGCAGCTGCGGCTGGAGGCTGAGGGGCCTGGACCCTACCCAGTGCTGCCTGCACACCTGGCCCTGGGTTCCACGCCCTGCCAGGCCCTGGGCAGAAAGAGAAGGTGGCAGGTGAAGATGGGACCTCACGAGGACAAGGCCAGGGTCCGAGCATGCCAGGACGGAGCCCCACAGGGGTTTCTCAGCTACTGAATGAACGCGTGAATAGTAAGTGGTTTCACAGCACACACTCGCCAGAAGAGCGGGTTTGTTCAGGTTAACATGGATGCACCCAGCCAGGCGGCCCCCTCCAACGTGCCCCCCTCTCTGCTGGCCAGGCCCGCACCCCAGAGGCAGAGCTGGGGTGCTGAGGGAGAAGAGCTGAACCCCATGGACATGCCCGTCCTTGAGCCACCAGATTGAGTCCCAGGGGCAGGTGGGGCCAGCACGGACTCTGAGGACTGAGGGGTGGGGGGACCTGGTGCCACTGTCCCCTGAAGGGGAAGGGAATTTTCTCTCCCTTCTCCTTCTCATTCTTTCAACAAACACTAAAAAAAAATAAAAGAACAACCGGAAGGATCAGAGCAGCGGGACCTCACGGGGCTTCTGGACAGCGAGTCTTGGAAAGGTCACGTGGTCACGTTGGGGGCCCTGGACTTCAGCCTCACTCTGGGGCGGGCGGGGCGCAGAGCGCGTAGGTCCCGCTCCGAGTGGACACCGCCCCGCAGCGCGAGGCCCAACCCCGCGCTGACCCCGCCCCGCAGCCCGAGGCCCCGCCCCGAGCGGACCCCGCCCCGCAGCCCGAGGCCCCGCCCCGTCCCCGTCCCTCAGCGCGAGGCCCCGCCCCAACCCCGCCCCGCCGCCCGAGGCCCCGCCCCTTGTTGGCCCCGCCCCACACTGGCCCCGCCCCGCGGCCCGCGGCCCCGCCCCGCCGCCGCCCCGCCGCCGGGGCCCAGCTGCGCCAGCGGCAGCCCCCGCCGCCGGCTGGTTTCAATAAAGTTGAAAAGGGGAGGATGAAAAGGAGCTGAGGCCGCGCGGCCGGACGGCAGCGCCGCGCGCAGGGTGGGAGCGCTCGGGGCGCCGCGACGCCGGCCGGGGCTTCAAAGGAGCAATTACCGCGGGCGGGCGGCGGGGGGCCGGGGTCGTGGGAGGCGGGAGGGCGGCGAGGCGGGGACGGGGCGCCGAGCGGCGCGGCCGGGCGCGGGGAGGGGGCCCCCCGGGACCGCCCGCCCTCCCCGCGGAAGCACGCGCGGGCGGGGGCGCCCGTTGAGTGGCGCGGCCATTGTGCCGGCGCTGTGAGCGGCGACACGCTCAGAGCCCGCTCCCCGGTGACGTCTCAAAGGGCCTTTGACGGGGAGCCCCCGGCAGGAGGGCTCACCTGCAGGGAGGCTCTATAGAGCCTTTGAAAGCGCAGCAGCTGCCAGGGGCTGTCGGCGGGGCACCTCGGGGGACAAAGAATGAGAGGCCACTTGGAAACAGCAGGCATGTGCCAAGCCCGCAGGCTGGGAAAGAAAAGTGCTCTTCCTCGGTGACTCAGTGTTTGAAGGGGACCCTTTCTCAGCCCCGGCGTCCTCATGTGCATGACAAAGGGGCGCGGGCGCGGGCCGCGAGGCGGACAGTCCCGGCCGGGCGCTCAAGTGTGGCGGGTCCCTCCAAGGGGGGGCCCCGCCCTGGTGCCCCGCGCGACCGGTCCCCACGCCATTGCTCTCCTGCGGGGCAGCCAAGGGTCTGGGGCTCCCGCCCTGCCTGGGGAGAAGGCCAAAGAGGCAGAGCCCAGCGCCCAGTGGGTCCTGCCCCAGCATCACCATCCGGGTGTCCGTCCAGAGCTGAACTGCCCGCTCAGTGCCCACGAAGGAGCAGGGGGTGCCTGTGGCCACAGCGCCCTGGGACGGGGAGCCTGGCGCGCCTCCCCCCTTCACTGTCCCCTGAGAGGTGGGGAGGGTCTCGGGACAAGCAAGGGCCTCCCTGGCCCAGACCTTGAGACCCAACAGGCTGAGGCTCTTCCGAGCCTGGGGGAGGGGAGAGCATCAGCTCACAGCCCCTCCCCCAACACGCTCCGTGGACGGAGGTGCAGGACTTGCCGCCTTCCCACAGCTGTGGGGGGGCGGGTTCCCCTAGCCCAGCCTGTGGAGGCGGAACAGGCCTGGCCCGGGCTCGGGGGAGACGCAGGGCGTGGGAATGTCCTCACCAAGTGTCCTCACTGAGTACACAGGGACCTCCTGGGGCGTGGACCCCAGCTCCTGTTCACCGCCTGGCGGACCTTGCCCCCCATCCTGGTCGAATGGGGTGCTTTTTGGAGCCTCGTGCACATAGGGGTGCAGAGAGTGTGGCTGCCTGCCTCCTGGGGTTCAGCACACCTCACAGGCAAGACCCTGGGGAGCCCTGTCCTCCTTTGGGGTCATGTGTGGCTGCAGACCACCCAGGCCGGCCGCGGCAGGGCGAGGGGGACACGCTCTTCTTGGGGGACCAAGGGTCATGTGGCAGCAGGAGCCTCGGCCCACGGAGCCGTCAGGCCTGGGACATCTCTCAGCTTGGTCTCAGCCCTTTTGCAGCCCCTTCGCGGACCTGGGCTGAGGGTCCCCCGCCCCCACCTCGAGTATCGGGGGCCCTGGCCTCAGCCCTGCGCAGCTTCCCGCGCCCCGGGCTCCTTGCTGCCAGGATGGTATGCGTGCCCCAGAGGTGGCACACGGGATGGGACCCCTGCTCAGGCCTGGCCACCAAGGAAGTGAAGAATGACCCAGAGCCCAGGCTCCAGACACGGCCAGTCCATGCGGGCCCAGCACGCAAAGGCCCTGCCAGCGGCGGGACACAAAGGCCACACGTGCCGCTGGAGGTCGGGGATGCGGGACGGCGCCCGGGGCCTCGACTCCGCGCCCGCCTGGCGGAGAGCTTCCCCGCTTTGGGCCTGTCACCCTGTCTCACTGGGGTGTGGGAGCTCCACAGCTCCCTCCTGACTGAAACACTGGTCCAGACAGCCCCCCAATAGCCTCCCGCCCCCAGGGCGGGGCAGGCAGACGGGGCCGAAACGCCCACTGGTCAGGCCTGGCAGTCCCGGGGCAGGCAGGCGACGTCCCCCTCATGTGAGCACCAGAGTGATCACCTGACCCCTCCCCCCCACCCCCACGCACACACCATTTAGGACGAAACTCAAAGTCCCAACCGTGGTTCTCATGGCCCTGCGTCCTAGCCACCCACCCCCAGCGCCATCAGGCATGTGGCCTCGCTGGCCTGCCTCTGTCCCCACGATACTCCTTGGCATTAGAGTCTCTGCTCAGATGTCACTCCTTGGGCTCACTCACCCTAGTGTCTCTTCCGAGTGTGGATGCACTGGGTGACCGTCTGACCCCTCGCCATCTCTGGAGACGTCGAGGCACTGGCTGGGCAGCCACTGTGGGGGGTGGACAGGGCCCAAGGGGCCCGAGGCCCTCCTCCGCCTGGACGGGGCAGGGGCCAGGGCGGGGAGGGTGGGCTGGGGAGGCCGCCCCCTCCGGGGTCTATTCGGCGTTCACACCAAGCTGTGGCCTCCAGCTTGGCCATTTCCAGGGTCCAAGTCCCTGTCACAGAGACACACCCCTCACGTCCTTCCCGAGGCAGGCTCGTGTCCAGTGCAGACAGAACGGCAGGCTCGTGTCCAGTGCAGACAGAACGGCACGACACCCGTACGGTCCCCACATCACCCACGGTGGCTGGGGAGGCCCCGCTCTGCTTCCTCTAGGCCGGGGACCTCGTGCTGAGCAGAGGCCGCAGAGCGGCAGGCACGCCTGCCCGTCAGCACCGCGCCTGTGCCACCTCCAGACGCGACCCCAGCATCCGAGCCCAGCTCCGGCGTCCTAGGCTACGCGTGTGGTCCTCCCCCGCCTGCAGGGCCCGCGGCCCAACAGGATTATGCCAGATTACAAGCCCCCAAAGCCCTGTGCAGAGGCCCAGCGGTGTGAGCCGCCCTCCCAGGCTTTGTCCCAGCTGCAGGGAGGGGCACGGAGAGCAGAGGGCACCCCGCGGGACCCCCACTTCTCAGAGGGCAGAGGCCACTGCCTACAAAGCAAAGACTTGGTCAGTCTGACGACCCAGAGATCGGCATTGGTACCCTCCCCACTTGGGGCCCAGGCGGCCGAGTGAGCACCAAGGCCCAGGACAGGTGTGGCCACACCCTCCCCGCACCTGAGCAGCAGGACGAAGTAGCACCTGCCGCTTCTCTGCCAGGCCACCTGCTGCAGAACTAGGAATGCAATGCCCAGGTGAGGCTGCACGCACCACCCGGTGCCCCCCTCGAGTCCCAGGTGTTCCCAGCTGTGAGCTGCAGGAGGGGGGGTCTGAGACGTGGGTACCCCTCCAATGCCAACTCGTGCCCGCGGCCTCAGCGGCTAGCACCTTCCACCTGCCCCAGGTGTGAGGAGCACGGCCAGCCAGGCGTCTGGCCCTGAGGCCTGGGCAGGGTGGAGGGGCAGCTCCCCCAGGCTTCTTGGCACATGTTCTGACAGTCCGGTGCTGCTCGTCACCGGGGAACAGGGAGACCCTCCCTTGGGATGGCGGGAGAGGAAAACGGCCTTTGAGGGCATAGAAACGAGGCATTTGGCTGCATTTGTTTTGAAAGTCAGAGTGCTGGCCACACAGCCAACCCCCGAGGGCCGCCTCGGCCCGGCCTGTGGGCTCTACTCTTCCCGGCAGGGAATTCTGAGGAGAGGGACTCCGGCCGCGGTCACTGCCCGGCCCATCCTGCCCGCGCCAGGGCCCCTGCACACCCGGGGACCGGCAGGTGCTTGAGCCACTTCCGGCCGCTCTGGGCTCCGGAAGCCGCGGCCGTGAGGTCGTGAGGCCGGAACCAGGGCTCGGCTGGAAAACACGACGGGCCCTCAGGGTGAGACGACCCGAGTCCGCTGCCTTGGGCGGCCGCTCTGGGGCGCGGTGTCGGCATCTGGCCGCTCTGCCACAGAGGCGAAGCCCCGGGGACACCCAGCATAGCCCCCCACCCCGGGCTCAGCCCGGCTGGCCGAGTCTGCCCAGACCACCAGCCAGACGGCGACGAGAACTCTGAGCCTGACCGCCCAGCCCACGCGGTGAGGACGGGCCGTGGCTCAGCCCGAAGCGGGAGGAAATGACCTGGACAGTGCCGCTTCCTGCTCCGGAATCTGCCTGGTCACCCACAATGCTCAAGGACATTTTCTGTGATGCGTCCAGAAAACCCCACGGGCCTGGGACAGTCACCCCACAGCCTGGGACAGTCACCCCATGGCGAACGTGGTGTCCGGGCAGCCCAGGGGCCAGGTAGAGAGTGACAGCCTTCTCCTGGGGCCTCGTGGGTGTGGCTGGCCCGGCTGGCCTCCCTGCCGCAGTGTCCACCACACCCAGGGGCCTGGGGCAAGGTGCCCTCCTCCCGCTCCAGCTTGAAAAGGCCGGTTTGGGGCGTGGAAAATGCAGAGGGGGCAGGCGCTGCTGTCTTGCTTGTTTTGGAGCTCCCGGTTCCCGGGGCTCCTCGTCCTTCGGCGTCTGGGCCACTTGGGGTCTCCGCCAGGATGCGCTGGGCCCTGGGGACAAAGGAAATCAATTCCGGGTTCTCCTGGCAGCTAAGTGATCCACTGCCCCGAGCCGGCTTTCACAGCTGAGAGAAGCGTAATCGTGTTTTCCGGCTCATTAACCCGGCGCACAAAGCCCCCGGGGCCGGGCCCCAGCCCTGGGCCTCCACGCGCAGTGCCCGCCGAGGCCGGATTCCGCAGGGCCCTGCCCGCCTGGCGACGAGGCTGCCCATTGTCCCCAAGCTACTGCCGGTTAACTCGGGCCCTTTGAACAGTCCTCCGGCATTGTGGGCGCCCTGGGAGAACCCTGCCTCCCCCAGGAAACACCCGGCCATGATTCAGGGGCCCGCACCTCGGCAGAAACTTGGATGCAAATTTCCTCATAAGGTGCTGGGTGCCGCAGGGCGGGAAGGAGGCCCTCGGGAGGGGAGCCCGCGGCAGCCCATGACCCTCTAACTTCCCGGGGACGGGGCCCCACCCTCTGTCTGTCCCCCAGGTGAGGTTTGGGGTGCTAGCGTTCTGGAACCGTGCCGCCAAGCTGGTGGCCATCCATGGCACATTCTTTCCGCGGTCCCTGGGGACTCGTGAGCGGTTCCCCTCAACAGTGAGACGGCTGGGGTGGGGGGGCCAAGGCAGCCCCGACCCACTGTCATCGGTCCCCCTCCCCTCTCCAGAGGGGTCCCCCCCGGGGGTGGGGGTGGGGTGGGGTGTGCGCTGGGCCTGGGCAGCAGGGGAGGGCCGGTCCGGCTGCTGCACTGAGCCGGGAGGCTTGAAGCAGACAGGTCCACCCCCCTCCTGCCAGCTGCCCAGGGCCCAGGGGCCACGCGCCTCTGCCCTTGGGCTCCCCAGAGCCCCGGCAGCAGGTGACGTGCAGGCACGAGGCACCCCGGGGCACCCCTGTCCCTCCAGTGCTTCCAGAATGGAGCCCCGGCTCCACCCCGGGGCCCCTGCTGCCCGGGGTCTTCACCTCCAGCTCCCACCAGCCCTTCAGCCGGGGGTCCCAACAAGGTCTCGTGTCCGGAGAGACCTTCCGTGTGGACATGACCTTATAACACGTGCTCTCCCGTCCCTTGGCTCTGGGCGGACCTTTTTACCCCCCAGGAGAACGCTGACGGAGGGACACGGAGCCTTCTGGGGCTTCCACCTGGCCCGCTCCGAGCGCCGTGGACCTGGCCCCTGCCCTCACCATCTCCCCCTGTTCCAGCCTCCCCCCACCCCCTCCCGAGCCAGGGCCTGTGCAAAGGCTGCCGTGCATGGCTCGCCCCCAGCACTGCCCTCGGCCGGGGCACCACCGCCTTGCAGGCCTCCCTGTAGTTCCTGCTCCGAGTGGTGCAGGCGTACCGAAAATTGTAAGTACGTGAGGAAACAGGAAAGACCGTTTTCATGTTATTCAAGTCCCTTCAAAGGATAACTGATCATTTAAACAAATGATGTCAGCGTGGCGTGGCGTTTATGACACACGGAAGCGAAGGCTGTGACGTGAGCGCCAAGGTCTGGAGCCAGGGAAGGTGGCCCGGGCATCACCGCGAGGTCCTCGCGCTCGGCACACTGAAGCTCGACCCTAGAGCAGTGATACGAGAGTCCCTGGGAGGTACGCTGGAGGCACAAAAAACATGCAGTTATCAAACAACCGAAAGCAGGAATTAATAAAATAACCAGCACGGGAGCGTTAGGCCTCGCCCCACCTATGAGTCCCCCAGACGTAAATGGTCTGAACGGCCACGTAAGACGCAGAGGCCGCCAGAGCCGAAGGCGGAGCCGGACCCGAGGACGCGTGGCCGGCTGGCGGCGGCCGCTCCAGACGGAGAGGGCTGGGTGGGACGTGAGGCCACGGGAAGGGCGCATCGTGTGGCGTGGACAGAAAGCCGGGTCCCCAATGTTAGACAAAGTGGACATTAGGGCTGAGAAGGTACGAAGTGAAGGTCCTTTCGTGCAGACAACGGAGTCCGTGTCACGAGGACGTCACCGTCTTGAACATTCGTGAACCTGGCAAGACAGGTTTGAAACTCAGGAAGCAAAGCCTGGAGGAACCACGAAGAGAAACAGATGGACTCGCAGTTTCCACGGAGGACTTCTGTACCCCAGCCTCGGGAACCCACCCAGCTAGCGGGGGAAAAGCCGCAGCGACACAGTAGGTGGGCGCATAGCACCCAGCTGGCCCCCACTGACCGCCCCACCCAGCAGCAGAAGAATCCACAGCGTTTTCAAGACCAGAACTCGGAGCCACAGACCGTCATTGGGGCCGTAACACACGTCTCAACAGATGTAAAAGGCCTCACGCGAGACACTGTTCTCCGACCACAGATGGCGTGCCGAGTGGCATCGTGGGCACGGGCCGCGAGGCGAGGGCCGGCCTCTCTCAGACCTGACGGGGTCCCGCACCCCTGGGTTCTCAGGGACCACAGGAGCTGCTCCCTTAGCTCTGCCGTGCTCCCCACTTCTCACTGGCCAGACCTCAGGGACCACCGTGTGTGGCGAGCTGGCCCGGGGCCCCGTCTTGCCGAGGTCTGGCAGCAAGGCGTGGTGGCCCAGGGATCCGTGCCGAAGGGGGCGATTCCCTGGTGAGGGGGGACATCGGCTGAGAATCTGTGGTGGCATTTCCCATCCGTGAAGGACTGAGAAGCATCCCAGGGATTCTCGGGCCAGGGGACGGGACCCCAGGGTTCTGAGAGGGACAGGAGCAAGGCCTCCAGAGAAACGGGGGGAGGGGGGCAGGAGGCAGGGCAGGAGGTGGGGCAGGGCACCTAGATGAGGGTGACAAGAGACAGAGACAACAGGACAGAGACAGACAGACAGACAGACAGGCAGAGAGAGGGTGCACGGAGGCAGCGTCTGGAGCTGGCTGAACCGGGAGGGAGCCCCACTCTGCCCCTCTGAGAAGCCCCCCTTCCCGGCCTCTCGTGTCCCACCTGGAGGCCTCACCTGCACCCCCGCTATCACGCCCGCTCGCTGCTGGAGCGCACGTCACCGGGTCCCTGTGGCCAGAGAGACGGGGAAAGGGCCGCTTGTGCTTGGAGCAATTTTCCAACCAGTTGAGAGGGAGAAAGTCAAAGACACAACACAAGTGGCCGTGGGGAGGGGCGGCCCTGCCTTGCAGCACGCATGGGGAGCCGCGGAGGGCTGTAGCCGACAGCAACCACACGACACGGGAGGGTGACAAGAGTCAGTGGCTCCCAGCATGCTTCTCCTCGGGATCACAGCCTGGAAAGCCCGTGGAGAGGCCCCGACCGGGCGGGCCTGCCCTGGAGCAAGACCCCAGGGGCAGCTGCCCGCTCACAGGCCGGCGGTGGTCCCCTGGTGCACAAACAGCCGACGACCACTGGCCACTAGGCAGCGGGGAAGGACTGGACATACGTCATCGACTGGACATACGTCACCGACATCCCAAAGGGGACGATCCCCTCTTCCGTGCCAGGGCCCCGTCTGGCATGGCCGGTCCAGGACGTCACCACCACAGCAGCCAACACTCCCCTCCCGCAGAGAAGGAGAGCATTTCCGTCTTAGTCCCGCCCAGTTCCAAACCTGGCGGGATGGGTCCCACAAGACAAGATCCACGCGCAGGAACCACGTCGAACGCCACGCCTGCGGAGGAGCCCTGCTCGGCGTGGGCGTCCCCACGGGGCAGCGCCGACGAGGAGCGCCGACCGGGGACAGAAACGCGTCCAGGCCTTTGCTCGGCCTCCTGTTCCTTCAAGGCACGGAGCAGCCAGCAGGTCATTGGGGGGGGGACAAAGCCGCCCCAAGCCGGGCACAGCATCTGCCAGCGTGCGGGCTGCGTGGGGCAGTCGTCGGGGTTCAGTGGGATGGAGATGGGCAGCCCTGGCCTGAGCCTTGGGAAGGGCCAGCTGTGCCCAGCCTCCTGTCCACGCAGTGCGCAGGGGCTGCCGGAAGGCCAAGTGCCTGCTGGTGCCAGAGACAGTGTCCAGGCTCCCTTTCCATGTGGGACATGGATTTCTGTTCCCAAAGTCCCACAGCAGTGGGTCCCCCCCACCCCCCCACCTCCCCCCCACCCCTGGCCCACCTCCCAACCCAGGGCCTCTCCCGGCCAGGCCCCGCTGAGGGTGGAGACGCTGCTGTGCTGGTGACCGTTCCTGCTGACCACTGGGGTTTGGGGCTCCCCCCACCACCCTGATCCTATCCTCCCTCCCTCCTCTGCCTGCTGCTGGCGCCGGTGCCAGGTAGGGGCCCGGCGGGCGCTGGCCCAGCCTCGCTTTGCCTCAAGGGACATCGCCAGTCCAGACGCCCACAGGGAAGGGCAAGACTGTCCTGAAGCTCAGCACCCGTGCCTGGTCACACGACCCCGTCCCCCCCCGCCCCCCAGGCCACAGCTCAGGCCCCCACGCATCCATCCGGCAGCACCTTCCCAGCGTCCTGAGCGGATGTGGGGCGGGCCGGGGCAGCTGGCTGTCATCCTTATTAAACTTCTTCTTCAAACACTCCCGTGAGTGGCGGCTGATGATGAACTACCAGGAGGGAGGCCTTCAAAGAAAATGCTTTAATGATGCAATTATCTTCAATCAACTCGGAACATCTTTCTTGCATTAGAAAGGGGCGCCCCATCTCGGAATACAGAGAGGGCTGATGGGGCTGGAGACGCAGACGCCAGGCCTGGCCTGGAGCAGGTGACGGCAGTGCCGCTCGATTCGCACGGAGAGAAACTTTCTAACTGCATTTCTCTGGCTGAGCTGGACAGCTAAACTGTCCCCGAAGGCTGGACTTCATTACAGCAACTTTGGTTTTCAAAAATAAATATAAATTGATTTAGGTTGCCGTCTCCGTGTTCTGGGATATTAATAAAACATCCGGTCCTTACACGCACACCAGTCTCATGACTTATCCTAAACGCGGGGAGACTGCTCCTGGTCTGCAGCACCTGAGACAGTGTCCACTAAAGACTGGACCAGCTCTGCAGAAAGGATCCGAGGAATCGTGGCTCTCTGTGGCGCCTCGGCCCCTCCTCCTCAGAGCCGAGCCGGGCCGTCCGAGGCCCCTCCGGACGGGCGGGGCGACGATCTGCGGAGCGCGTGCGAACCCCACCCCCACCCAGCGACAGACTCCGCGCTCCTGGCCAGGCTCCGCCAGCGGCGCCCCGCCTGTGTCCCCAGCCCTGCGTCGGAGGCGGGTAGGAGGTCGGGCCCCGTCGCCCTTCCTGCGGCCCCGGCCCCTGACCTTGGACGCGCCCCGACGCTGCTCCTGGGGCTGGGCGGTCGGACGCCAGGGCGGCGCGAGGCGCGGCCCCTGTATTGGAGGACGCTCCGCAGCCACGCGTGCCTCAAAAGCCCCTCAAGGCCAAGGGCACCGCGGCTAGACTTCAAGGCGTTGAAGCCGTAGGTGCGGAGAGAAAGCTTGGGCCAAAGCGGGCACGAGCCGGCTCGGGGCTGGGGAGCAGCGGGAAGCGCAGCCGGCGAGCACAGAGGGACAGAGGGACGACAGGGCGGGAGGCACCGGCGCCGCGCGGCCGATGGCGCCGCGCTCTCCGCCGTGCGCGGTCCGGAGCGGGTGCTCCGACCACGACTCCGCCGTGCAGGACCCGTGCCCGCCGTCGGCCCCTCGGGGCGTGCGGGCCGGGGCCAGCTCCGCATGCTCCCCGGGTGCCCCAGCAGCCTCCTGGACCGCGGAAGCGCGAGCCCGGCCCGCAGCGCTGGGGCGGGGGGCGGTGGGCGCGGGGAGCCGGACAGGGGCGCGCCAGGAGGGCGGGGATTGGGGGTGCGCGGTGCCAGGGCGCGCGGGCGGTCCGGCCCCTCCCTATCTGTCCCGCCCCCCCCGTCAGCAAAGCCAATGGGCGCCTAGGTCCGCGCGGAAGCGGCTGCGGCGGTTGGACGGCGGCTCATCAAAGGGGCGACGCCTTTTTATGGGGCACGGAGGGCGGGGTCGCCAAGCCCCCGGCAGTCGCGAGGCGCGCCGCTCCACGTTGCGCCGCCGGGCTCCGCGCCCGCCGGCCCGCGCATGGCCCCCGCGCCGCTCGTCATGAACCCCCCTGGGCTGAGGACGCGTGGCGGGGACGGCGCGGAGCCCGGCCCGCTGCGCTTCAGTGTGGACGCGCTGCTGGAAGCGCAGCGCGGGCTGGGCCGGGAGCCCGCGGAGCCCCGGGAGGAGAGGCCGCGGCGCGCCGCGGAGCCCCGGGCCTGGCTCCCGCCGTCCGTCCGCGCCGCCTCCCCACGTAAGTGCCCTGTCGCGCGGCCCGGGGCCCGCCTGGCGCAGGTGCGGAGGACCAGGGCGGGAGGCGCGCTGGCGCTCGTAACTTCGGAAAGTAACTAGCCACGCACCGCCCGGCCGGAGTGCGGGGAAAAGCCAGCGCACCCGAGCCCTCGGGCGCGCGCACTCCCGCGAGCGCGTCTGCGCCGCACGCAGCCCGGCTCCCCGCCCGGCCTGGGCTGGAGCCGGCACTCCACGGCCCCTCGGTCCGTCTCCCGCTTCTCGGAGCCGTCGGCGGCGCGCTCTCCGCTCGGTGCTGGCGGCGGCCCCCGGCCGGCCGGGGCGTCTCGCTCCGCCAAGCGGGCAGTCGCCCTTCTTTCTGGGGTGCAGGCCGCGGACTCGGGGGTGGGAGCCCGAGCCCCCGGCGCCTTGTTTCTCTTACCCCTGTGGCGTTTAGAGCGTCGTCTCCTCCGAGGACCGCGATCGCGGAGCCGGGGGGCGGAGCGGGGAGTGTGGGAAAGGCGAGCGCACTGCGCAGGTCTGAGCGCCCGCTTTGTGCTTCTCCTCCCTCCCAGGCGCCCCCAGCCCCCCGCCCTGCACCCTCCGAAGACACAAGAACAACCGCAAGCCGCGGACGCCCTTCACCACGGCGCAGCTGCGGGCCCTGGAGCGTAAGTTCCGCCAGAAGCAGTACCTGTCCATCGCCGAGCGCGCCGAGTTCTCCCGCAGCCTGAGCCTCACCGAGACGCAGGTCAAGATCTGGTTCCAGAACCGCCGGGCCAAGGCCAAGCGGCTGCAGGAGGCGGAGCTGGAGAAGCTGAAGCTGACGGCGAAGCCGCCGCTGCCCGCGTTCGCCCTGCCCCTCCCGCTGGGCGCCCACCTGCCCGGCGCCCCAGCCTCCCTCGGCGGCGCCGCGGGCACTTGGCCGCAGGTGCAGGGACTCCTCGCCGCGCCCGCCTCCGCCTACGGCCTGTATTACCTCTGCTAGGCCGCGGGGGCTGCGCGGGGGCGCGCGCAGGCCGGGGACCCCAGCCGCGCCGGCTGCGCCGTCTTGCTTCCTAAGTTTGACTCTGCAGTTTTGTCTCTGTTGTTGGTGGTGCCGTGTTACAACCGATGCCTCGATCCCATCTGCGCGTACCTCACAGATACTTAAAAACTGTTTGCAAAATCACGTTCGTACTGGACACGCTTTCCCGGAACGCAGTTTCGTGCGGTGTCCTGGAAACGGCCGGAAGCAGAGCCGGGGACTGGCGTTTCCTGTGCGGGGTGGCCCGAGGCCCGCCCTCCTGCAGCCACCTGCGCTGGAGGAGAGCGCGGGACTGTTGGGGACAAAGACGGGGGACAAGCGCCAGGACCGCCGCCCACCGCGCCGGTGCCTGCCGTTAGGGCAGAACGGGAACCTCTGCACTCATTTTTGGGAATTTTTCTGTATTTATTGTTTTTTTTTTACTGGACGACTTCGGCAGCCGGACGCGAAGTGCTGTCTGTGGGAGTGTGTAGGAGTGAGCGTGAGGGCGTGGGGGTGTGGAAGTGAGTGTGTGGGCAGCGGTGTCCCCAGGGCGCCGGCTGGGGCGCAGCCCCGGATGGGTTGGGGGCGGGTAGGGGCCGCCCGGTCGCGCCAGCGCTCCTGGTTGGTCCGCACGATTCTGCACAGAATCCCCAGGGACCTGCCTGAGCCCTGCTCGTCCTCCTGGCCCCGACTGAGCAGGACGGCCAGCCGATGAGGACCGGTCCGGAGGTTCCCCCGCCCCAGCCCTTGGACTGGGGACCGGGACAGCCCAGGTGCCTGGTGCGGGGGGAGGGGCGGGACCTGCGCTGTTGCCGCTGCTTCTCCCAGCCTCGCACACGCACACGGCTTCAGCGCCGGCCCTCCCACCCACACCTGCCCGCCCGCACCTGCCCGCCCGCAGCAAGGCAGGCGACTCCCAGCTCCTCTGCCCCTGCAGTGGCAGCAGGCCCGCAGGCGGGGCTGGGTCCCGTCACCCCAGGGCAGGGTGGGGGCACTGCCCACAGGAAACAGCCCAGAGGAGCCTCAGGGGCCGATGACATCCCACCATCCTGCCTGTTAATAGCCGCGTCCCCTGTGCTTCCTGGAAACGTGAACAGTCACGAAAGATTTCAGGGGGACACACCCCAAGTTCTCGAGGTGCCAGCGGCTGAAAGTGGAGGCCGCAGCTGAGGCCGGGCGAGGAGCCGGGCCGGCGTGTCCTTTGCTGTGCCGTCAGCCTCAGAGCCCGGCTCCAGTCACCGTCTTTGTGGGACAGGCCCTCCCTGGAGGTGTGCCGGAGAGGCTGGGTGACCACGAACAGGGGGCCCGCGAGGAGCCGGGGGCCCGAGGCCGCCCCACGCGCCCCACGGAGACATCCATTGCCTTTTAAGGCCCCGTGACACTCTGGTCCTCCCCTCACACCTGAGGTCCCTGCGGGATGCCCACCGGGAGTCCCGACCACACTCCACGGCCAGGCCCGCGACGCTCACTTCGCAAGCCGTGTGGGGACGGTTGCTGGCCTGACGCAAGCCCAGGCAAAGGTGGCGACAACAGCACAGGAGGCAAAGGCGCGCCCGCGGCCCTGCCCGGTGTCCCCCTGGCCTCCCTCTCTGCAGTGGTGTCACCACAGAGCAGGGGCGGTGCGCACAGCCCTGCCGCCCTGCACAGGTGTCCACGCGGTGCCACCTGGCCCTGCGGTACTGGGGCGTGGGGCGGCCTGGGGCTGGTGGAGGACAGCGCTGCCTTCAGTTTGCTAATGTGTCTCCAGAACCATCACTGACAAGACATCTACCCGGGGAGGCTCCCCGCCCAGGCCCCCCGCTAAGCCAGTGGACCACCGGAGCTGAGGGCGGGCTGTGGGGGCCCAGCCGGTGAGATGCCCCCGCCCCGAGCGCCGAGCTGCTGGTCAGGGCGCCTCGTTCGCTGTTCTAGAGGGCCGTCCTCCCCGGGACCCTGTTCCCCAACACCCCGTGCAGACCTGTGGCCACCTCCTCCACCAGCGCCTCCCCGTGGAAGGCCCTGGGAGCCCCCAGAGTCACTTAGCCACACAACCCTCGTCAGGGGACGCACACCCCATCCATGCCCCTCATCTGCTGCTGGAGGATCTGGAGACACCAGCCCCGCCCTCGGGAGCCACCTACAAGGAAGACGGGAGAGCGGCTCCGGGCAGACCGCCTCTCTCGGCGGGGGCGGGGGCCACCTGGTCTGGGGACAAGGAGCAAGTCGGGTTATGCAATGGTGGGCACTGCGGCTGACCCCTGGTAGGACCCATGTGGGGACAGGGGACCATGGGGGATGCCAGTGACACCCCTACCAAGCCTGGCTGTCTCGTCAGCTCATCGAATGAGTGACGTGACAAGTCGGCCTTGTGGGTATGGGTGACCGGAGCCCCGAGAGACCCCCGAGGCTGGCTCAGTGTCACTTCGGCAGAGTAGCGAGGATTGGTCACGTTCACTCTGGTTCCTGGTGAAGCTCGGATCGGGCGCCGGGGCCCCTTCCTGGTGCGGTCAGCTCCCAGAGGCCCTGCCGGCCCCCACCCCCACCCCGCGGGGGCTGTCTGCAGGTGCTGCTCTTAGCCCCGCCCCCAGGCGGTAGGTCCTGTACCTGTGGACCACTCAGGTGGGCTGGTCAGTCCCATGTCAGCATGTCTGGAGGGTTAGCCTCCCCGAACTTGACCGTGGATCTCGGATGACTGTCTGGAGGGTCAAGATCCATCGTGCAACTTTTGGAAACGCAACCCTGGGGCTGCCTAAGCTGGGCAGTGGGACGGTGATGCCTACTGCTCCCGCCGGGGTGCGCAATCTGGCAAAGGCGTGGTGTGTGTGAAACGATTCGTGTAAGGAACACTGCCCGGCCGTGCTGCCCCCGACGGCCTGCCACGAGCAGCAGCGCTTCCGAATCCACCCCGGGGGTTCCCCCGGCCCCACACCCGTGAGCCCCTCGGGAAGTGGTTCTGGACACCTGGCCCTGCTGCTTCCCCGGCTGACGGCAGGTGACGCTGTCCCCGTGGCCTCGAGCTGTGGTATTTTAACTTCTGAAGTGTCCTTCCAGTTACCCGAATGTGCAGGCTTCGCTGTTGCTGAGACTGTCCTGCACGCTGTGTCCACAACCTAGACAACTAGGAAAGTCACCACGCGGCAGACGAGGCCCACGTGGCCGGCGGGGACGTCTCTGAAGCACGGGTTTGAAAAGCCTCGCCAAACTGCTCCATTAACCCTAAGCGTTCGAGGGGTGCTCTTCCCGGCAGGTTACACTTCGAAGCTTTGTGGACCGGGGAAGCATGTGCTCACCCCAGGCCCGGTGAGCCCCATCATCGGGACTCGGGGGGCTCTGGGGAGGCCTCCGTGAGAGAATGTTCTCAGCTCACTGGGCTCGTTCGGGTTCTGTCCCCGGTCCCTGCCTCACCGCCCACACCTGAAGCGGGGGTGTTAACACCCCCGGGCCAGCCACTGGGTGGGCCTGACTCTGGGGGGGCGCGGGGCACACACCCTCCGAGGCTCCTCCCGGCCTCCAGTGGGACAGGGCCCCCAGGTGGGCTTCAGCCCCTTCCTGCTTTCACTCTGCCCACCCCCAAGCCTACTACTTGGGATGTCTCGCGAAATAAACAGCCGTGCACACGCCCCCACCGCAGCCTCTGCTTCGGGAGGGACAGGCTCGACAATCAGGCCCTGCCCCGTGCCGCTTGGCACCGCTCAGCAGGCCGAGGGGCGCTGGCACCCAGGGGCGCCCCGTCTCCGGCTCACTGCTGCGTGGTGTGAGCCGTCCCCGACACCAGCGACCGTTGCCCGTGTCACTCTCACAGGAGGCAGAGAACCCTCTTCCTGGAGTCTCTGGTTTCCAAAGTGACGTCTGCGCCCCACGGCCGCCTGTCACCGAGGTTCTGTTTTAAGGGGATCGTGAGGCGCTCGTGGGCTTAGATGTTCGACGGCTGCATCGCTGTTACTCTTAAGGAGCCAGGCGCTGCCCCCTCGGCCGGCGGGCGTGGCCGCAGGGGCTCCCGCGTCCAGCTCCGTGGCCGTCAGGGACGTCCTTGGTTTCTGACCTGACCCCGGCTTCCTAGTAACAAGCGTGGAGCGATGTGCTTCGGCCGAGGACGGCGGCTTTGTGAGCAGCACGGACGCGGACGCCGTGTCCTCCTCCCCCACGCCAAAGAATCTCAACTCCCCCCGGCTGCTCCGGGCCTTGGGACGTCCGAGGTGTTCGGTCTTTAGCGATTAAAGCTTCTACTGAGTAAATTGTCCCTTTAGGTCTCTTGAATTTTTGTCACTGAGTGATCAGGACGTATCCGACTGCTGCATTGGGGTGACTGCAGGAACAACTGTTAGCTGTGGTGACATCTCCTGAGGGGCTGCAGCACTCAACATCCCCACCGGGCCACCTCCCCATGGCTAGGGGTCTGGCTGCCGCCAGGCCCGCGGGTCTCTGTGCAGGGCCCGTGGCTGCGCTGTCCCTGCAGTCTGTCCCTGCTGCGGGCGTGAACGCGGCCCTCCCCCCAGCGCCCGGAGCTCTGCTGCGGCAGGGGCCGGCCGAGGGGACGCGGGGCCGGCGTTTGTGGAAGACGTGAACGGGGGCCGGAAATTCACACCAGGTGGTTTATTTTAAAGTGGCCCTAGGCTGGGAGCACCCCCAATCACAGGGCAGAAGCAAACACTAATATTTTCTGGAAGAATCTGGACACACCAGGAGAATTCGGAGGTAAAGTTCCAAGGAATATCAACTCACAGGCAAAAATCACAAATTCACCAGGAAACAACGCATCGTGAACGAGTCGGCAGAAGGCACAGACTGAAGAATCAGAGCCACGGAGTCTTCAGGTGTTGATATTATTAATCAGAGGATATAAGTTAATGTGCTTAAAAAATAAAATGGATTGCAAACGTGATGAGCGCAAACTACAAAGATCCCACAAATTCAGAAAAACGTAGGACTCACAGAATTAAAAATCACAATTACCGAAATTAGAAGTGAAGTTTAACAGTTCCTTTGACACAGCTAATGAAGAGTTCGGCACCTGAGAGGCGGCCCTGACGTTGGACCCGGCAGCCCCGCCCGCCCCCGGGATGTGCCCGTCGGGTCCGCTCGTCCACCTGCCGGGACCCGAACGCCAGGGCGCTTTCTTCCTCGAGCACCTGTGCCCGCCCTTCGGCCACCTGTGATCTTGACATGGGGACAGCACGGCTGGCTGTATGGCCCCACGGGGAGATGCCAGCGGGCGCTCGCGCCCTGGCGTGGGCCCCTGCCCTCCACCACCGCGGTCCTTCCTCGGCGAGGCCGCCGCCTGGCGACCCCTTTCCAGAACTGGCCCCTCTGCTCAGGAGCCCACGAGTCAGCCTTCTCTGGCCTCACTGCCTCAAGGGGTTCGCTCAGAGTCGGGGGGCGGGAGGGTGACCCGAAATCTCTTGAAAGGCCCTGAGCCTTCGATGACAGCATCCGCCAGCTGCCCACTGGAGGCGCCAAGACTCCGCAAACCTCTGTGACAACCGAACGCGGAATACACAGCACTCCCGCGGCGTCCCCGCTCGGCCCCGTCCAGGTCGACACGGGACCCGCGGCCAGAGAGGCCAACGAGCTGCGTCTGCGTCACACGCCCACAGAGCACGCCGGCAGACGGCCACACGGGGCAGGCCAGTGCCCGCGTCCCAGGCCCGGAGCACGTGTCAGGTCACTGTGGAGTCCCGGTGTCTCCCACTGCTGAGACTCCAGGGGCGACAGAGAGGTGAGGGTGGCAGGGGCCTGGTCCTGGGGCCACACCAGAAGGTGAGGACACCTCGCCACTGACACGTCCACGAAAGGCTGCCTGTCCGGCCCCGGAGGCCCGCGCAGCCTGCAGGCCTCTGTCTCGGTGGTCACTGGTGTTTATTTCTTTTCTTGGTGCTTTTAAATCCTCGCGATGCACCTTGACCAAAACAGACGGTAGGAGGGATTCTGAAACGGAAAACACCTCAGACTAGTGTCGGACCTTTTGCCAACGAGCAGCCCGTTCACAGCAGCAGTCTGGGGGAGGTCCGCTCCCCGTTCCAGACGCTGCCTCTCCCACCGTGGAACATTCCGGACGGCGGCTCTCCCTTCATGCAGACTCTGCCCCCGGGCCCTGGGGAGCCGGGCCCGGACAGCAGGCTCCGAGAACGCAGCGCCAGCCAAGCTCCCCAGGGCTGACCTCCCGCCACCCTCCGTGCGATGAAAACCTAACTGCCCCGAACCCGGGTGGCTCGGCGAAGGCACGAGCCCGTCTTTCTATTGGTTTGGACTTGTTGGCAATTTTTCTCATTTGTGCAATATTTTCCCCCAAATTAGATCTGGGTCAATGTTACCCCAATAAGAACACAGTTAATACTCGACAGAGGGACTCACACTGCAACTCCATGACCGAGGTCCTTTCTAGCCCAGTCCGGGTGCAAAGGGGGCTGCGTTTGCACACCGTGCTGCGGGCTCCCGAAAGCGGGGTCTGCAGCAGGAAGCACGCTACCTGAGAGAATGGGGGGCAGCCAGCCTCCAGCTCCCGCCCAGAGCAGACCCCGCAGCACCAGCCTCCCCCAGGGCACGCCGGCCACCAGACCCGGAGCCCCGGTGACGCACGCGGTCAGACCCTGCGTCAGGTGCCGGCTGCTGACCTGTGACTGTAGGTCCGCCGCTCGCCAGTGGGCTCTGCAGGGGGCGCCGCGTGTTCACAGCAGACTTCCATGGGGTCCTCTTCCAACTGCTCCCCATGCGCCCCCAGGGCTTCTGCTGACACTTGCAGGGCGGACAGCTGCAGGGCGGCGGTGGGCGTGGCTGGGCTGCGGGAGGCAAGGTGCAGGGGGCGGCTCTGCATGGTGGCGGCCACTACAGCCCGTCTACCACCAGAAATGAACTCTTCAGGAAGAGACGGTTTTTACTTGCAAAGAAATTTTATAACTATCTGGACAGTGTGATTGTCAGGCCACCGGGACAAGAAGGATCACAGTGAAGTGAAGTCTTGAGTGTATGTGTATGTGGTAATTGACACATTTCATAAATTTAGGTGTAACAACTACACTTTGTCTTTTGAAAAGTGTCACGTGGTAAATGCCATTCAAGGTGACCACGTGTCTTTTCCTGACAATCAGCGAGAAATCTGCAATTAACTGCGCAACAATGGAGAGACTCCTGTGCAATGTCACCGTCTTGACCCAGCACTGCAGTCTCTTCCCTTAAACCGAGCGCTGAGCGAGGGAGGCGTCGCTCCCGCTCAGGGTTTACAGAGACCTCCCGTGGTGCAGTGGGGTCTCGCCATTATTCCACTTTAAACTGCGAAGTCTTGTTTGGAGAAAACAAGCTAGTATGAGACAACTTCAATTAAGGCCAATTTTAGATGGTTATTTAAGTTCACGGAAAGAGTTAAAAAGAAAGCGAATGAATGTGACACAAACTGAAGGATCGTTCTCAGAAGCATTTCCTCACAGTGCACACTGACCAGTAACGAGTAACCAATGGCTTTGTTGACCGGTTCGTAAACATAACAACAGGATGAATGGAAGACCAGAGGGCCCCGCAGGACGGGGCTCATGGCCTGACCCAAGTTCCCAAAGGCCCCTGTTAGAAGGTGACGTCGGAGTGGAGCAGGTGAGGTACACGCTGGTGACCTCTGAGTGCCAAAACAGTGTTGTCCCTAACTGCCCGAGGGGAGACGCTGCAATGGCACCACAGTCGCTCCCAGCCCAGAGTCTGGAGGTCAGGTCCCCTCCTTTCCCCTCTCTGGTAGGGGGCTGCGGGGGGCACATGCAGAACCAGCCCCTATCTGTTTAACCCACCTGACTTGTCAGGGTCCCCGCTGCCTGCAGCCAAGTACGACATTGTGACACGGATGCTGAACTTCGAAGCCTGCACCCCTAAAATCTATGTACTCAGAACACTCGATCTAAGTTCCAGGGGTGGCCGCATCCCGCAGTGCGGGCATCACACCGCCTCACGTACCCTCTGCCTTTCTTTGGCTTATCAAACCGGAAGTCCGCAGGGTAGAGGTGACGTCTCACCAGGTGATCCTTCCTGTCTTTGCTGGTCTTGAACTTCTCTGCGCAGCCTTCCACCAAACACTGGTACTGAAAGAGAAATGGTGTCACCTCCATCCCGACGCTCAGAGCCCTCCTCCCCACTGGGATAAGCACGGGGCTGGGGGCCGGAAGGAGTCCCCGGGCCTTGCCCACAGCCCGAGAGCTGACGGCACCGCCCACCATGTCCTGCCTCTCCGACAGGATCTGGAACAAGGAGTCATGCCACTCCAGGATGTGGATGTCCAGCAGGTGTCCTGAAGGGAAGGCCCGCTTGCAGAAGGAGCACACGTTTCTGTGCAGGGTGTGGTAGTGGTGCTCGTAATCCTCCAGGACGTCAAACACCTGGCAGCAGCCCGCCACCTGACAGGTGAACTCCGGCACCCTGGCAAAGGAAACTGCTGCTGACAAAGAACATCAGGCTTCCCAGACGACTCCCCTTCAAGTGGCTGGATGGGACTTGGGACGTTGCAATCCCGAATCTTATTTTAAGAATATTAGGCAGTCGGCAGGCCAACCAAGTGGGGCTTGGACAGTGGTCCCGGCAGAGGGTAGTGCGACGGGTCACCAGGGAGGGGCAGCTTGGGGGAAGGGTGGCCAGGGCCAGGAAAGGGGAGAAGTGGGGGCCGAAGAGGGGCGGCGCTGGACCTAGGGCCGCTCACCTGGGCCGCTCGGGCGCCTCGGCCACCTGCGTGAACACGTCCTGGAGGTAGAGGTGCCGCTGCACGTCTCCGTCCTGCAGGATACGCGCGCCTTGGGCCCACAGAACAGACCCGGTCCACCCCGACTCCCATCCACCCAGCCTCAGCCTCGCCCCACAGCTGTAAGTCCCGCCTCGCCCTGGCCCCGCCCCCGTAGCCGCAGGCCCCGCCCCTCGGCCGAAGCCCCGCCCCTCGACAACCGCCTCTCCCTCGTCGTCTCACGCACCTCGAAGAACTCGTGTTCCCGCGGGAAGCGCACCCGGCGCGCCGCAAAGCGGAAGGGTGCGGTCCCGGCCGCGGGGGACCGCTCCACGGGAAGCGGGTCCGGGGCCCCGGGGCCCGCCACCAGGCGGGCGTGCAGCGCGGGCGGCAACTGCATCGCCTTGCGCGCCGGCCGCCGTTTGCGAGCCCGCGGGGGCGGGACCGGACGTGACGTCGCGCGCCACTTCCGCCTACGTCACGGCTGCGCCGCGCGTTTCGGCGGGCTCGGGCGGCGGCGTCTGCGGTGAGTCTGGGCCGGGCGCGGCGGGGTCTTCCTCGGACCCCGACCGCAGGCGGCGCGGGGCAGAACCCAGAGTCGACCCTAGTTGTCCCGCCGCGATCCAGGTCGCAAAGCGCGACCTCTGGGTGCTTCCAAAGCCTCGTGGTGCAGGCTCACATCCTCCCGTGCTCTTTGCTGTCATCCTCTCGGCCTTTGTCTGCGGCGGCCTCTGTGTCATTCTTGTCCAGAACCAGCCGCACGCTGGAGCCGGAGGGGTCTTCGGAAAAGGCGCGTATTCTAAACCTTTGCGTGGAGTCCTTCGTGGCTTCCATTGCCTCAGTCCAGCGGCCCTGCCCCGGCCTGCCAGGCCCTGCGTGAGCCGCCCACCGCTCCAGTCCCCCAGTGCCTGAGACCTGCAGGCGCTGTGCCTGGGGCCCTGATGCGCTACTGAAGCAATCAGGACGTCCGTGTCACCCAGGGGCCCATCGCCTGGCAGGAAACAGTTACCTGATGGAACGGTGATGGGTGGCGCACAGGGCGGCCTGAGACTGGCCTGGAGGGTGGGCAGCTGTCTCAGACCGACTCTGCTCCTCCCCGGAGTGTTTCAGCATGAGCAGGACGTGTATGTGCACACGTGCAGTGGCAAGGAAAGGGGGTGCTCTTTCTTCATGAAGTTAAAATATAATTGAAAACTGGGTCACTTCAAACCTGGAGTAAAAGTTGTGTGTGGCTGCTTCCCCAGCCAGTCACCGTCCTGCCCAGGGAGTGCTCTGGCCAGACCCAGACTCTTCATCTCTTCTGCCTCAGTCTGTGTCTCCGACAAAGCATCAGGGCTCTTGACACTTAACACAAGTTTCAAATGTTTTTCAAGCCATTTTGTGCAGTTAGCTTTGAGCTCTCAACAGAGACGGTCACTTTTCTGCATTGTAATCCAGTGCTGTCCACCGAGGCCTGTGCCTGGCTCATTCCCGGGGGTGCGCAGTAGGCGACATGGTGACAGTGCCCCTCCCTGTAGCGCTCACAGTCAGTGTGAGAAGGGGGGGAGTTCTGCTCAGTCCCAGAGGTCCGTGTGGGTCCCTTCATGGTGACTGCTAGAGAGGAGAACTCGGGAGCACCAGCGGGGTCAAGTGAGCTGCTGCAAGTAATTGTTTCTTAAAAGCTGCTCAGAGTAGGCACATTATTGGCCATTTTGGTGCGACGCTTCTTTGGTATTTGGCTTCCTTGGCCTCTGGCCCACTGAATGCCAGGGTCCCCTTCAGTCACTGACAACCGGAAGGTCCCGATGGACATCTCCAGAGGCCCCGAGGGGAGTCACTGCCTGCACGTGAGAGCCCCGGCTCGCAGGCATTGTGCCCAGAGCCGCAGGGCACAGCAGGCCCCTTGTGGGATTGGCACTTGTGACGTGGGGTGGCTCTGCTCTTATTTCTGTGACGTATAAAGTTTCACGAAGATAGATTTTAAACAAACGTTCACTTAAGTGGTTTTTCTTCAGAAGGGCCCTCTCCACCTCCTAGTGTCTGGCGGAGGGGAGGGGATTCTCCTTTGGTGGTGTGCACAGTGTCCCTGCCACTGACAGTGCCAAGCGAGCCTCCGTCCAGCCGTTGCAGGACTGTCCGCGGTCCTTGGGGCTCCTTGTGCGATGCTGGTAAAAACGGTTAAAACCGGTTTCTCGGGTCCGAGGGGCCATCAGTGGGAGAGAGCTGTATGATTTTTCTGCTCTGCTTGTGCGTTGCAGTGACTCGCTCAGCGCCCCCATGACGAGAGAGAGGGTGACTGGAGGTTTAGGTGCCATCAGTGAGTCAGATTCAGTTTCCCTCGTGTAAAACCAGCATTTTTGGGGGTGACAGCGAACATGTCCAGGTGGTTGGCCTGCGTTAAATCGCAGCAGCTCAGCAGCTTGGTGTGGGCAGCTTCGTGGGCAGGGTCGTATTCCAGCCCCACACAGCCCTGGGTGGGGGGTGTGCTCCAGGCGACGCTCAGAGCAGACGAGCTCCTAGCCGTGCCGTGTGGCACCTCGCTCCCACGACTGCAGTCGCTGTCAGTGCCCCCTGATTTAAAAGTAGGGTGCTAGCGACTGATGCAGCAGCTCGTGCTTGTCGCGCCTTCGTGTGTGGAGCAAGCCAGGCTCTGGCCAGTATGGGGGCGGACGCCGTGAGCTACGACCTTACATCCGGAGACGTTGTTTGCCATGCCGCAAGACGGCGGGAGTGTGCGGTGTCTCCACTGATGTCGTTTTACCCGTGTCTCGTCTTCACTGGGACTGTTAGCACAGTGGTTCACAACCTTTTTGGGGTCACAGAGCCTTCAGGAATATGCTCAGAGGCCCTTTCAGGAAGTCCACAGCCACATGATTTTGCCTGATTGCATGGGTTTTGGGGGTACTAGGGATGCAGGCGAAGAACCTTGCGTAGGCACGCTGAAACGTTTGTGTGACGGCGTACGGTGTGCTCACGCCTGCTTGTTTCCTTCCTTTCTGTCAGCACTGTTGATGATAATGGCCGACTGGACCAGTCAGTGGGAGAACAGAAGCCCCCGTGCAGGCCGCTGCTGTCCCTTTGGGGGCATCGGTGTAGCAGTCCCCATTCAGTCTGCTGCTGTCTGGTGGGATCTCAGTTATGGCTTTGACGCCAGGGGGTGGTCTCATCACGAGGCGAGACCCCACGGCATCTGGCCGGCAGGGCAGACGGAGCCGAAGTGCAGTCCCCCCGACCCAGCGCACGGGGACCGTAAAGCAGACCTAGCAAAGGCGTCTGCGTGCAGGGCCGAGTGAGCAAGGAAAGGGATGCCCCGGGTGCCTGCACGCAGGGCGGGCGCGGGGCGAGCGGAGCTGCAGCGGGACAGCGCAGGACCCGAGGGCCGGCGTGGGCCTGATGAGCTGGAGCAGGGTCTCACTGTCCGTGCTGGGATAGGCGCAGTGGCTTCCTCTTGTGCACGGCTGCCCGTATAGATCCAGGACCCCTGAAGGACCGAGGGGACAGCTCCCTGCGGGCCCCGGGCCTTGTGTGGTTGGAGTCACCCAGGTGGGAGGCGGGCCCAGGCCTGCGAGTCCACATGACACCTGCAAGCTCCCCGAGCTGACGCTTGAGCTTACAGACTGGCTGGAGCTGGGGACAGGGTCGCCAAGGGAGCTCACCCACCAAAGGCGGCTTCCAATGAGGTGACAAAGCACACCAGTGAGCCCGCCGGGCGGAGGGGAGGGGTCGCCCTGGGAACAAGCCCTCTGAAGGAGACAGTCGGCAAGAGGCCCTTCCGGCGGTGACCGGGAGGCGGGGTCCTCCAGCCCACGTGACGAGCAGGTGTCTCGAAGGCCTGACGCTGGCCAAGTGGAGGGCCTTGAGCAGCATGTGTTTGTAGGGCTCTGTTTCCGTAAGTGACTTCCCTCCTCCCGTCAGGAGAACGTGTGATGTCGTCTCCAAGCCGCGGCCATGAGTGAGTTTCGGATTCACCACGACGTGAACGAGTTGCTCAGCCTGCTGCGTGTCCGTGGCGGGGACGGGGCCGAGGTGTACATCGACTTGCTACAGAAGAACAGGACCCCGTACGTCACGACCACCGTGTCTGCACACAGTGCCAAGGTGAGTGCCCGTGCCGGCGCCCGCGGTGGCGGCACACGCTCTGGGCAGGTGCTGGCCCCTCCGCCTGTGCCGACTGGTGAGGGGACGCTCGGGAGCGATGGCCGTCAGCCGGACCTCAGCCCAGACCCCTCGCCAGCCCTGACAGACCGTCCTCTGGACGAGAGTGGGCTCCCGGTGTCAGCCACACAGAAATCCCTTCAAAGCAGATTCTTCCTTTGTTTAAAAAATACGTGATTCAAAATTATAGATCCGTAGTAAAAGGTAATTTTGAAGTCTGTTTAGAAATAGTATAATAATGGCACAAGGATGATTAGAAAAACTTACTGAGCAAGATAAAAAGTTTAGGAACGCACAGTTATATTGAATTGTTAGAAAGGGAGCATGATGAGTCAGTAAGAAAACGTAATCCCTGAACCTGTATGGGATAACCAGTTCCAGAGGGAACAGAGAAATAAGTGCACGAACTGCTAGAAGAAACACGCCATTATCTGATCTAAGGCTTAAAAAAACCATGGAGAAAAATGGGGTTTAAGAGATTGGCTCATGAGTCTTCTTGGTTTTGTTTCAGAGATACGTGGTTACTTAGCCCACCTCGTTTCCCTGTATTTGGGTTTTTGTGTTTAATTTTCTAGAAAATGTTTTAAAAGTTCTTATTGTGAGTAAATCACTTGTGTTTGTGTTTTTGAGGTTAAAATAGCAGAATTTTCTCGTACTCCAGAAGACTTCCTAAAGAAATACGATGAACTGAAATCTAAGAACACGAGGAACCTGGACCCCCTGGTGTACCTGCTGTCGAAGCTCACGGAGGACAAGGAGGTAACCGCGGCCGCGCCCAGCCCGGCCGGGGCTCCTTTGCGGCACTGGTCAGCGGGTGTGTCACCCCCAGGGTTCGTGCCGTTCAGGTGACACCTCCGGGTTTGCTGCCACATTCCCGCCTTCCTGTGGCACGCTCTCGTGGACTCGTGCCCACCTCGCCAGGGCACTGGAGGTCACTGGAGGTCATCGACGGCACCTTGGCGTGCGGATGACTCGTGGTGAACACGAGGGTGTTAGTGGCGCTTACCGATGGGGCTCTGCCCTCTGTTGGCTCATGCCGAGTTTTGTCACTTTTAAGTCGTGTGCTGTGTGATACCGAGAAAAGCAGAGAGCCGTGTGGCACCCGGGCGGGTCCGGGACGCTTAGGTCCCTTCCGCTCCGCGAGGCCCGGCGTGTGTTCAGGGTGAGGGTGCAGCCAGGTGCACACTGAGTGCCAGCGCCGGGGTCAGACAGGACGTCGGGTGTGGAGGAAGGCAGTGCCCTTGGGCAGGGAGTTGGGAATTGGCGTTTTGGACGCGGTGGGGTTCCCTCGTGAGCGGGGACGTGGCCCTCATGGCAAGCAGCACTGTGAGGCCGGAGTGTGGCTCCAGGACTGACGGGCGCTCCTGCCCTCGCCCTGCTCGAGGTCCCGGGGGCCGTGCCGGCGGCGTGACTCCGGGTCCCCTGTGTGCCCAGACCCTGCAGTACCTGCAGCAGAATGCGAAGGAGAGGGCCGAGCTCGCAGCCGCGGCAGCAGCCGGCGGCGGCAGCAGCTTCAGCGCCCCGGCCGCGGCCTCCAAGATGTCCATGCAGGAGCTGGAGGAGCTGCGGAGACAGCTGGGCAGCGTGGCCACGGGCTCCACCGTGCAGCAGGTGCGGCATCTGCGCGGGGCGGGGCCAGCCACGTGGGGGCGGGGACCCTGGCCGCCCGGGGCAGTCTTCCCTGCAGGTCGTCGTGGGGGTTCCGCCAGCGCCAGCCACAGCTCCCCGTGCCCCTCCGTCTCTGACAAGTCGTCTTTCTCAGACTGTACTTCCTAATCTTCCTAGACTTTTTCTCTCCCGTGCCCGCTGCTGTCTCTCACGTTTGACTTCCCGTCCTGCCCTGCTCTCTCGATGCAGGTCCCCCTGCCCGTGGCACTGCCCCGTGGCCTCCGCCCGCCAGCTGTGTCCCTGTGAGGCCCACAGGCTGAGCACGTGCTTGTCGAGCGCAGCGGCTCTGTGCTGGCTGGGCGTGTCCTGTGTCCAGCACTTCACACGGTCCAACACCCTGCCCCAGGGGACAGATGAAACCAAGTGTGCCCCTCTCCCCACCCACTTCTGAGCTGACACGTCCGGCAGCCCGGTCAGCCCGTGGTGGCCAGCCCCTCAGGAGGGCCACGCCCCGTGCGTGCGCCTGGCGCGGCCTTCCTCTGTGTGGCCCCTTCTTTCCCTCCGTGCCTTGTACCTGAAGGCCCCGGGGGGGCTTTGGCCTCATCTCCGCCCCGCAGGTTGTGTCGAGACAGTACCGGGAAGAAGCAGCTGAGGCGCCACGTGGGTGTCCCCGAGACCCCACCTGCTCTGGCGAGCCGCAGCCTGGGGCGGTGCTCCTGCTTTACCTGTGGGCGCCACACGGACCAAGGAGGCTGAGGGACTGTCCCTGTCTCGTCGCCAGCCCCCTGTGCTGTGACGGGGCGGGGAGCCTTTTGTTTCATTTCTACGCGTTTCAGGCCCTTATTACGTGCTCAGTGATGGGTTTTTTTCGACGCTAGTGATGTTAGTTTTAAGTATTTGTACTCAAAGTACATCTTTGTTTTTGTTTTTGTAAATGTCTTCGCCAGTCCCTGGAACTTACGAGAAAGATGCTTCGAGACAAGCTGAACAAGAAGAATTTGGGCCAGCGCCTGCCAGTCTTCCCGGCGTGGGTGTACGAGCGGCCCACGCTGGTCGGGGACTTCCTGCCCGGCTCTGGCGCAGGCACGGACACCGCTGTGCCCATAGGTACGCGGAGCGTTTGTCGCTCGCTGCTTCGTGTGACACCAGGGACAGAGGGCCCTGTGCTCAGAGCCCGCCCCGCGTCAGCAGGCAGATGTTTGAATGTGGGGGGTGTGGCATTCGTGGTGTGAACCGGGCGGTGTGATGCCAGCCCATCCTGTCAGGCCTCCATTTTGGGTGCCCCCGGGGGTAGGGGCGGGGGCGCGATCTCTGGGAGACACCTCTCTCCTGTGCTGCCTCCAGCACCCTGCACGTGGCCATCTGTCCAGGCAGGTGTCAGGGAGGACACCAGGTTTTGGGGCTGGGAGCCACCTGGGCCATGCGGCATTAGGTGGTGGTCCCGCTCAGTGGTCCGTGATTGTCCTCGAGTCCAAGGGGTGGTTGTCGGGAGCCACGTCGCACTGTGTTTAGCTAGAAACTGAGCACGTAGACGTCTTCGGAGAAAACCTCGGTGACGCAGAGCGACCCGACTGCGCCTGCTGTAACCAGGGCCGCAAGTGTGGCCCGCACTGGGCGAGCTTTCTGCGTTACGGCCAGGTCCTTGGCGTGTCGGGCCCGCGCCGGGGCGTAGGGCTTTCCGCCCGCTTGGTGCTCAGAGGCCCCCACGAGCCGCTCTGGGCTCGCAGCCTGCTAGACAGGTCGCGGCTTTCCTCCCGCTGGCTTTGGAACCTCAGCCTGGTGCCCCGTGGGTCGGTCAGCGCTGGGTGAGCAGCGCGGTTCCGTCCACACGCGCTTGAGGCGGCGGCTCAGCCATGGCAGTGGAGGCGGGGCTTCCAGCGGGGGGGCTGCGTCGGGAGCGGGCAGCGGGCAGCGAGGGCCCCAGCGCGTGTGTGCGGCCCACAGGCTCCCTGCCCCTGGCCGCCCAGGAGCTGGCCGTCGTGGAGGACCTGCTGTACGTGCTGGTGGGCGTGGACGGCAGGTACATCGCCGCCCAGCCCCTCACCGGGAGGCAGGGTCGCACCTTCCTCGTGGACCCCAACCTGGACCTGTCCATCAAGGAGCTGGTGAGCAGGATCCTCCCGGTGGCCGCCAGCTACTCCACCGTGACCAGGTAGGTGCTGGACGCCGCCCCTGGAGACGCACGTGGCCTCCGGAGCCCGTCGTGACCCACGACTAGCACAGCCCAAGGGCCTGGGTACGTGCGGGACCCGGCGTTTGCCCCTTGGAGGACGTGGCTTGGCCTGTCCGATCTCCACCCGGAGGCACAGCCGTCCCCTCAGGAGCTTGTCCTGCCCCCCCCCCCCCCCCCGCAGGTTCATTGAGGAGAAGTCCTCCTTCGAGTACGGGCAGGTGAACCACGCGCTGGCGGCCGCCATGCGGACGCTGGTGAAGGAGCACCTGATCCTGGTGACGCAGCTGGAGCAGCTGCAGAGGCAAGGCCTCCTGTCGCTGCAGAAGCTCTGGTTCCACATCCAGCCGGCCGTGCGCAGCATGGGCATCCTGGCGTCCCTGGGTACTAGCCTGCGCGGCCCCGGGCGCCTGGGGCCGAGGCCCTGACGGAGGGGTCTTGGCGCGTGAGGGTGGGACCCAGCTGCGGTCGTGAGGGCGAGGCCTCTGTGGCTTTTTGTCCCACTATTTGGGGGAGACCGGAAGGTCTTGATTAGTAAACTACGTTAGCGCCTGGAGCACCTGTCCCCACACGGAGGCCGCAGGCGTGGTTCTGCCGTGGCCGCCCCTGCTCGGCACTGAGCGCCGCGTCCTTGCAGCCACCTCCGTGGATAAAGGCGAGTGTGTCGGGGGCTCCACCCTGAGTCTTCTCCACGACCGGAGCGTCAACTACACGGGCGACAGCCAGGCGCAGGAGCTGTGCCTGTACCTCACCAAGGCCGCCAGCGTGCCCTACTTCGAGATCCTGGAGAAGTGGATCTACCGCGGCATCATCAACGACCCGTACAGGTGGCGGGGGTGGACGGGCGCGCGGGGGGCGGGGTGCAGGGGGGCGGGGCGGGCGGCTCTTTCTGTCACGTGGAGGACGAGAAGGCACAGGACGTGTGTCGCCTCACAGAGGATTCTGTTGCGTTTAGACGTGTCACAGTGTTTTAGAAATAAACTTGGAGTGTAGGAACAGTGTTTCCGTGCCGGTGACCCAGATGACAGAGTCTGGTGCGACCGGCTTGATGAGAATAGAGTTTACAGTCATGGTGGTGTGAGTGGCACTCGGGGCGCGGTGTGACGGCGTCCGGTCTCTGTTGGAGACGGCACACGTGCCCCGACCTCGTGTTGTGTGGCCTCCGAAGTTCGCGCTGGGAGGAGATGCTGGGTCCCATCGGGCGGTGAAGGGGCAGACGCGCCCAGAGCGGGGGGTGTGGGTTTCGCTCACGTGGGGAGGTGACAGGTAAGACGGGGCCCGGCCGCCCTGCGCCCTCCCGCCTCCCGCCGTTGGCGGCTCGCCCGGCGGACGGCGCCCGCTCTGCCGCGGCCTCAGAAGCCCGCGCTCCGCAGCGAGTTCATGGTGGAGGAGCACGAGCTGCAGAAGGAGAAGATCCAGGAGGACTACAACGACAAGTACTGGGACCGGCGCTACACCGTGGTGCAGCGGCAGATCCCGTCCTTCCTGCAGAAGATGGCCGGCAAGGTCCTCAGCACGGGTGAGCGCGGGCGCCGGGCGCGCCGTCTGTCCCCTGGCCCTAGGAGGCTGTCTCATGGGTGCCCCTCCTTCCCCTTCACTGTTCAGTTCCTAGAACTGTCACCACTCGCAGGGGAGCTGTCGCTGTGCCCCCAGCACTTGTGACGCCGGGCGTGTGGCTGTTCCCTGCCAGCACCCAGGTCCCCTGGTCTCTGCCACACCAGCGGGGGCCCTGCCCCTTACCTCAGTCCTGCCGGGACCCGCCTGCAGGGAGCGTCAGGCCCACGGGCTGAGGGCACCCTCAGTCCCGCGGGACTAGTTGCAAGCAGCAGGTCCCGGGTCACCCCCAGCCTCTGTCTGACGTGGCTACAAATGGGGGTTCCCACGACCCCTCCCGGGGTCTGTCCATTGGCTGTGTGGCTCAGAACTCAGGGAGACACACGTCTGCGGGGTTGTCGTGTCATAGGGGACGCGGTCAAGGTCAGAGGCGAGTGGTGGGTGAGCGGGCGTGTGGGGCAAGGCCTGGGGGGTCCCGGGCACGGGAGTGTCTGTCCCCATGGAGTTGGGGTGTGCCGTGCTCCCCATGTGGATGGGCTCACCGCCTGGAAGCTCCTGGAAGCCTTTGTTCGTAGCGTTCACAAGGCCCCAGCGCACAGGCCTGTCGGTTAAATCCCTGCCTTTGGTGACTGATTCTGTCCCAGACTCTTCTCTCCTCCCCTGAAGTCAGGGTGATTTCCAGGCTGGTCCCTCTGGCCACAGCCCCGGGCTGCTCGTCACCTCGTTAGCATAAGCTCAGCTGTGGTGGCGGGGAGGGCGTAGGGATCAGAACAAGAGGCCGGGGGCCCTGGGAGCTGGTCCTGGACCGTCACAGATGCAGCACGCGTTCCTTGTTAGGTGTCAGCGTCACAGCACAGTGCCATGGGCGCGCCCCCCGCCCCCCACCTGTTCTCTGTCACAGCCCCCGGGGGGACTCGCGTGAGGACAGGCTGCCTGGGCCTGGCGGTTGGGCTGTGACAGGCTGCAGTGACTTACAGTCTGGTTCCCCTGTGGCGTCCGCTGTCACTTAGAAAAATCCTAGAGTCACAGCACACCACAGCGCTGGCTTCCTGCGCCCCTGCAGGTGACGGTGCGCTGTCCGCCGAGGACAGAGCAGGCTCCCAGATCCTCCAGCTGCGCCTGGCCGCCCCCCCAGCGGCGGACAGGCAGGTTCCTGCGCCTGTAACACGGTCTCTGCCCCGTCTCGTCAGGAAAATACCTAAACGTGGTCAGAGAGTGCGGGCACGACGTCACCTGCCCGGTGGCCAAAGAGGTCATCTACACGCTGAAGGAGCGGGCGTACGTGGAGCAGATCGAGACGGCGTTCAGCTACGCCAGCCGCGAGCTGCTGGACTTCCTGATGGAGGAGCAGGAGCTGGTGGCGCACCTGCGGTACGCCGGCCCCGGCCCCCCGCGGCCCCTCTGCGAGGGGGGCCCCCCTGCCCCGCCTGGCTCCGTGGTCCGAGCCCCTGCAGGGCACCGCCGTCCACTTTGGCCCCTCAGAAGCTGATGCCCAGTCACCCCGGTGCTCGCGGCCCCGGCGGCCGCCTCCAGAGCCGCGCGGTCCTGGGGGCCGGGCGGCCGGCCGACCTCCGCCCCTCGCCGCCCCCGCAGGTCCATCAAGCGCTACTTCCTGATGGATCAGGGGGACTTCTTCGTGCACTTCATGGACCTGACGGAGGAGGAGCTGAAGAAGCCGGTGGACGACATCACGCCCACCCGCCTGGAGGCGCTGCTGGAGCTGGCCTTGCGCATGAGCACGGCCAACACGGACCCCTTCAAGGACGACCTGGAGGTGGGCGGCGCTGCCCGCGCCTGCCGGGGCTTCCCTTCACGCGCGGTGACGGTGACGCGGCCCTCAGCGTGCCGTGGGGTTCGGCTGGCAGTGTCCTTGAGGCTGTCTGCGTCTGCGGACACCAGGGACTTGTCCTGCGGTGCCTGGTGGCCGTGTTCCCGGGAGCGTGCCCGCTTCCGGGGCCTAGCGTTTGGGGGTGCGGGGCGCTGCTCAGTGTTCAGGAGCGTCCACAGCGAAGCCGGCTGGCCCCGGGCTCTGTCATCTCCGGAAGCTACTGTGCAGCTTTCCATCAGTTTATGGGGACTCTGTCACATGGCGCCTGGTGTGTAGTTGGCACTTAACAAACATTCGAATAAATTAACGTCGCCTGAGGGCTCTTACGTTTTCGCCGGACGTGCTGTCCGCTTTGACACGGGCCTGGTGCTCGCTGGGTAAAGGTCTGAGTCCTACGGACCCAGCGTCCCTGCCTTGCCCTGTGGCTTCTCGTGTGCGCTGCCAGGTTGCTTTTAGAGTGATTTCTCTCCCGTAGTGGTTTGGTTTTCGGGATGGGACTTACCGGACGTTGGATTTTCTTTAAGCAGCTCCCGATACGTAGACTCTGTCTGCAGAAGCTCCTCGGCCAGCCCTGGACTTGATTCTAGCTCTGACGCAGAGGCGGGCGGGCCGGGCCGGGTGGCGGTTCAGGGCGTCCTTGGCTGAAACCAGAGTGTTTTCAGTCGTCATCGACGTGCTGTGTCCAGGCGCGTGGCCTGGGCTTGCTCACGCACGCTTTGCATGGCAGTCACACTGGCATGTCTGTCCCCCAGATCGACCTGATGCCTCACGACCTCGTCACGCAGCTGCTGCGGGTCCTGGCCATCGAGACCAAGCAGGAGAAGGCGCTGGTCCACGCTGACCCCACCGAGCTCACGCTGAGCGGCCTGGAGGCCTTCTCTTTCGACTACGTGGTCAAGTGGCCCCTGTCGCTGATTATTAACAGGTGGGCCCCAGGGGCGGGGGTGGGGGCGGGGGCGCCTGCTTCAGCAGGTCGTTGTTTGGGTTTGTCAGGGAGGAAGGGTCGCACCCGTGCGCGTTTGAGGGGCTCCCTGCATGAGTCATGTCCCATGGGGGGTCCCTGACGGCCCCGGCAGGCAGGGCGCAGAACCGCGTCAGCGACTGCCACCAGCTGCCGCCCCGCCCCCGCAGGAAAGCCCTGACCCGCTACCAGATGCTGTTCCGGCACCTGTTCTACTGCAAGCACGTGGAGCGACAGCTGTGCAACGTCTGGGTCAGCAACAAGACGGCCAAGCAGCGCTCGCTGCACTCCGCCCGGTGGTGCGTCCGCGCTCGCCTCCCGCTCGCCCCCCGCTCCGCCCGGGCAGCGGTTTGGTGACGCACGTCACGGCCACGCATCACGTGTCACGCGGCAGTGCGAGCTGTCGCGGACCACGAGGGGTGCGGGTCTGTCCCTCGGCCCCTGCTCAGCCTTGCGGGGTGGCGGGTCAGTCTGAGCGGGGGCTCCGGGGCCCCTCATGGCCGGTGCGCGCGGAGGCGCTCTGCCTCTGCCCATGACCGGCCACCGCCAGGCTGCGGGAGCAGCGTCCCGCGCGGTGCTCGGGGCAGGTGCACACGCTGCGGGAGGGTTTCTCAGACATTGGGGTGGCCCAGCCCCTCTGTGACGTCCGCGCGCTCACCCAGGTTTGCCGGCGCCTTCACTCTGCGACAGCGGATGCTGAATTTTGTCCAGAACATTCAGTACTACATGATGTTTGAAGTGATGGAGCCGACCTGGCACGTCCTTGAGAAGAACCTGAAATCCGTGAGTTCTGACTTCGCGTGCTGGAACCCTGGAAAGGCCCTGCGCTCACCGGCCGTGTCCTCGGGGGAGGGGCTGGGTCATGTGTCAGGGTGACGCCCGCTCGACCCAGTCCCCGGGCAGACGCAGCTCGGCCCCGGGAGGAGGCGGCCAGGCCTGCACACGTGCGTGCGACGGAGCGGTGTGCGTGTGCACGCGTGGCTGTGTTTGGGGGCGTGTGTGTGACGAGGCGGTGTGTGTGCGCGCGTGGCTGCGTTTGGGGGCGCCCCAGCATCGAGCCGTTAGAGTAGCCTGGGCGCCGTCCCCTCCCCAGGAGCCCTCAGCTCTCGGAGCTGGGCCCCAGCACCCCACCAGCACGTTCTGGGCCCTCGGGGGCCTCAGCCTGGCACCTCAGCCGTCACCAGCTCTTCCTTCTCGAGTCCTGCCCTGCAGAGTCAAAACCGTGGACTTCTGGGGCGTGTGCAGTGTCATTTTCTCTTAGTGGTAGTGGGAGATCCCCCCCAGAAGAGCGCAGGGTCACAGACACGGAACCGGCGGGCGGGCGGGGCCGTGGGCGGGGCCGTGCGCGCGGTCAGCGTCTGCCGGCCGCTCTCGGTCAGGCCTCCAACATCGACGACGTGCTGGGCCACCACACGAGCTTCCTGGACAGCTGCCTGAAGGACTGCATGCTCACCAACCCCGAGCTGCTCAGGGTCTTCTCCAAGCTCATGTCCGTGTGCGTCATGTTCACCAACTGCATGCAGGTGCGCCCCGCACGCCGCCCCCCGCTCTGCCGGCCACTGTCGCCCCGCCCTGGGTCCTGAGCCCGGCGGCGGGTGGGGGGGACGGGGTCTGTCCGGGCCGTTTCCTGAACGCCTTGCGTTCCTTCTGTTAGAACTTGAGTTGTTTGATTCCGTTTTTCTTGGGCATCTGTCCCAAGCAGCCGCCCAGACGTCAATAAATTCGTGTCGGGCGGCAGGAGGGGTGGCCCGGGAGCTCGCCCGGGCTCCCTGGGGCGTCTGAGCGGTGACAGGACAGGAGCACGGGAGCCTGATTCCTCAGGCATTTGCAGGCCGTCTTGGGTTGCACACAGGCGACACCGTGAAAAGAAACTTCGCGGACAGATGGGTTGGTGAGCTCTGCCGGCAGGGTGCCAACGGCAGTGCCCGTCTGCGGCCACCCTGGGGGTGCCGCGTCCCCGGTGTGCGGTGGCCGGACGCAGGGGCGCGTCTCCCCGGGAGCTTGTGGGCGTCTCTCAGGAGCGTTTCCCCCGCACAGCGGTTCACGCAGAGCATGAAACTGGACGGCGAGCTGGGCCGCCCGGCGCTGGAGCACGGCACCATGCTGGGGCCGCCCACCGAGGCCGAGCGGGCCGAGGAGCGCGCCCGGAAGGAGCTGGCCCGGAAGGTGTGTGGCCTTGCGGCCTGGCAGCGCCGGGGACCAGCCCACGGCCCCCCTTCCCTTGCCGCCTCCCCTGGGACGAAACGGCCACCTCAGAACTGGGTTGTCTGCAGGGCGGGGTTGTGTCCAGGGCTGAACCGTGGGGACGCCCAGCGGAGGGGACCCTGCCAGGGGTGGGCACCAGCATGGGCCCCACAGCGCCGGCCGACACGTGTGTGTGTGTCTTGTGGTCTCAGGACTTTTTATGGTGCCTCAACTCTATACTTTTCATCGTTTGAACACTTTTTGCAACTCATTCTGCTCCTTAAAGCAGGAGTGGGGGAGGGACGGCCGGCGGCTGGCGGGCACGGCAGGGCCGTGTCCGGGCCAGGCTCACAGTGCCCGCCGTGTCTTGTAGCATCTGGCGGAGCACGCGGACGCGCCTCAGCTGGCCTCCGGCTTCGAGGCCACCATCAGTAAGTTCGATCAGAACTTCTCGGCCCACCTGCTTGACCTCCTGGCCCGACTGAGCGTCTACAGCACCAGCGACTGCGAGCACGGCATGGCCAGTGTCATCTCCAGGTGGGCACAGGCAGCTGGCCGTCCCTGCACGCGGCCCGACGGGGGGCCCAGGCTTCCCTGTTGGCCCCGCCCTGCCGCCCTCCCCCACCTTCACCCCTGCCCTCGGGTCACCACAGACCGGGGGAGGCCCGGTCTGCTCAGGCCTGAGGGAGTCTGTCCGTGGCCTCCTTACACTGCCGCTGGGCACTCGTCACTATCTGCAGCGATAGTGCACGTGTGCACTGCTGTGTGACACCCGCGTGTGTGCTGCTAGTGTGCTCACTGCGGGTGCTCTCTGAGCCGGGCCCCAGGAGCCCGCCTTTCAGGGTGCAATGGTGCAGTCCTGGGGGGCACACCCCGTGACGCTGGCAGCCAGCGTGCAGGTCCCAGGGCTGAGCCGGCGTGGACAGACCTGGGGGGCCTGGGGGGGAACTGTACGAGGTGCTGGTGCTGGCGGGTCCCGCTGCCCCGCACAGCCTGGCAGTGCCCCGGACACCCGGCTCCTCCGGGAAACCAGGGGCTCTGCTGCCCCCAGTTCCCACGGCAGGGCAGTCCTCACCCCGGGGAGTTGCCACCCACGGGCGGACGTCCTGGGCACAGGGGTTTAGAGGCACCTCAGCCTGCTCCACCACCAGGCCCCTGCTGCTGGCACAGCCGGGGGACGAGAGAGCCCACGTCTGCGGACACAGCCCGCCTTGCTGTCCAGTCAGAGGCCTGGGCCGCCCGCGTTCCGTTCCCACGTGTGTTCACGCCGATCTCAGCACTGCCTGAGGCGGTACAGGCTGTGCGTGACCCGAGGCGTGTGCCCGCGCGTGCACGTGCGGATGTGTGTGTGCACACGTGCTGGCGGCTCGAGGGCACCCCCACGCCCCTGTGTCCCCGCAGGAGGGACCCAGCCTGCCCTCTCCCCACAGGCTCGACTTCAACGGCTTCTACACGGAGCGCCTGGAGCGCCTGTCTGCGGAGAGGAGCCAGAAGGGGGCCCCCCACGCGCCCGTCCCGCGGGGGCCCCCGGCACCAGCGCCCAGGGTCGCCGTCACCGCGCAGTGAGGCCCTCGGGGCCCTGCACCCCCCACAGCTGAGGGGGACCCGGAGGGTGCATGAGGCTGAAGCTTTGCATCACGTTCCTGGCTGCGTGTGTCGTGCGTGTCACTGGTGGTGGCGCGTGAGGTCTGAACGTGGTCTGCTCTCCGCTTTCCTGCCCCGGGGCTGTGTTGCGCCCAGCAGTGCCGCCCAGACAGCAGCATCCCCACAGTGTGCCTACCTGCGAGCTCTCGTGAGTGGAGCGGGGTACTTGGCTGGTTTCTGGTTGTTGGTCTCAAATAAAGACTAAACAAAAGCAGCCTTCAAGCAGCATCAAGATAACTCCCAGGATGCCCTGCAGGTGGAGACTGGACCTTGCCTGCCAGCTGCGCGGACACGCCTGGTCCAGGGGGGCGCGGTCGGGGTTGGTTCCTGGCGCTAGGGGGCAGCAGCGCCCCATCCTGCATCCTGGTTGGGGCTGTGGGGCAGGCGGGCATGAGGCATGCCCAGCGAGGAGCACCCTGGGCCTGGGGCCGGGGCCAGGCTCTGAGTCAGCGTGTGCCACCCCACCCTGCTTCATAAACCTGTGCCCCCCTTGGGAAGTCACCTGCTTTCCCCATTGGGCAGTAGGTGGCCCGCCAGCCCGGGGTGCGTAGCCGCTGTGACCACCACCGAACCACTGCTGAGGTTCCCGGCAGCTGCTCCTTCCTGCTGGATCCTGCAAGTTACCTTCGAAATTCAGTCCAGATCACCCGGTCCTGGTGTCCTTGGCAGACGAGGATCAAAAAACGAGCAGCCCGGGGCGAGGGTTAGTGGTGTTCGGCCTGGGCTGCTGCCTTGCAGGGCTGGGCAGGCCATAAGCTGCTTGCTTATCTGCCAACTCCTTGCACAGTCACGGGGTGACACAAGGCAGGGACTGCCCAGGAACCCGCTGGCCCTCAGGGCAGGCCCTCCCACCTGGCCCTGAGGCCTGGAAACCTGTCCTGGGCTCTGGGTGCGACTTCCCACCTCCCCCAGCAGTGCGGGTGGTGGTGCCAGGAGCATCCAGCAGCACCTGGAGTGGTTGCTGGGGACACATTAGGTGTGTCCTGTGCGCAGAGTGGCTCTGCCCGCCCGCGTTGGTCCTGGTGGCTGGTGGGAAGTCCCTGTCGGTGAGCGCAGGGGTCTGGACAGCTCGCAGCGGCTTGTACAGGACACACGGCCCTCAAACATCCAACTACGGGGCAGATGTCAGCACGAGGAGTGGGGGTTTGTGTGGCCCCAGGGGCAGAAGCTGCGCTAGTCCCCAGCCTCCTCTTCCCTGGCCCGCTGGACCTTAACCTCTGTCTGGAACTGCCGCGGACACCCCACTTGCCCTTGGCCTCGGCCACGGCCATCCTAGGGAGCGTGTCAGGGATGCAGCTCAGGCCCCACGGGCTGCGCAGGGCAAAGCCACTTGGCCAGCCGAAAGAGGCCTGGGTCCTCTGGTGGCAGGGACCCAGTTGAAGAAGCCTGGATGTCAGGCCAAAGTGGGCGGCACCCACCCCAAGGACAGGGAGGGCAGAAACCGGGGGCACGGGGTACCAGTGGGCAGGCAGCCCCCCCACCTCTGGAGGAGATGCAGGCCTTGTCCCCTAGGGACCCTGAGGACAAGCCCGCTGGGAGGGGCCTCCACTCCCTGCAAAGATGTGTGCGCATTGCTTGTCCCCTGGAGGAACGCCATCGCCATCGCCATCACAGCCGGATGGCGGGGGCGGAACACCCCCCCCCCCCGGGGCTGCGGGAGCTCTCTGTTCCCCAGGAAGTCAGAGGGCACATGCCCACCTCTGACCAAACCCCAGACAGCTTTGCGTAAGCCACTTCCCCTCCTAGGCGGCCTGGCGGGCCACTTCCCCCTGCAGGCCCCGTGGCAGGGAGGGGCTCAGGGCCCCGCTCACCTGGGAGGGGCTCAGGGCCGCGCTCACCTGTCTTTTCATTAGTTTGGGTGGCGTTAAGCTTTTCCATATACTGGACAAGGGACGTGGGCCGAGAGCCCCCCAGGGGCGAGAAGTCGCCACAGGGGTACCAAACTGCCCCGCGGGGGTGGGGAGGACGTTGGGGCGGGGCGGGAGGGGTGGGGCGAGTGGGGCGGGGCAGGGGTGCTGGGGACCAGGTGCTTCAGGCTGGCAGAGCTGCATTCCTGCTCGCGCCGCGCCCTCGGACCCGGACTCGAGCCCAGATCCCCGGGGCCTGGTCGCCGCCCCAGACCCTGTCGCCGCCCCAGACCGTGTGGCGCCCCAGACCGTGTGGCACCCCGGCCATGTGCCGCCGCGGGCTCTGGCTGCTGGGCGCACTGTGGCTGCAGGGTGAGTGCCGGGCGTGGGGCCGGCTGGGGCTGGTCCCTAGGGGCCCCTGGTTGGATGGAGGGTGCTGGGCGTGTGCCGCCCCAGCCACACCAGGGCCTCGGAGCCGGAGGGGTTCCCAGGGTGGCCGGCTCGGGGCCGCCCACAGGCCCCACCCCCGGTGGGGTCCTGCCGTCTTTCCAGCGCCAGAGCTGGGTCTGGGCCCCACACTGCCACACCACAGCCTGGGCGGGGGTCTCCCGGGCAGGCAGGTGGGTGCTCTGCACATCTGCTGACCCCGTCCTCCCACAGTGGCTGTCCCCAGCGCCCCGCTGCCCCACGTGGAGCAGTACGAGGTGGTGTGGCCCCAGCGCCTGGCAGGACCCCGCCCCCGCCGAGCCCTGTCCCCAGAGCTGGTGAGTGGTCTGGAAGCCGGTGGGGGAAGGGGCTTTCCTCCCTGGCCCTGCAGAGCTGGTGTTAGAGGATTATGCCCCCCCCCCCCCCGTGTGTCCAGCACTTGTGAAGGGCCGGCCTGGGGCTGAGGGCCCCCTCCCCACTCCACTTCTGAGCCGACCCCTCAGGGGCTCGCCCCGCTGGAGTCCTCTGTCTCGGAGGCCTCCTTCCCTCCCCCCAGGCCTTACCTTCCTGCGTCCTGCCCCTCCCTGTGGGCTGCCCTGCCCCTGGGTGCTGTCACGGGTGCTGACGCCCCTGAACTGCCACTCCCCAGTTTCACTCACATTCCTCCTCAGGCTAGCCGGGGGTGGCTCCGCGGGGGCTGTCACGTCTCACTTCCTTTGCGTGTTTGCAGTGAGACACGTTTTTGGGGCCGGCTGGGATTTCCCGGAGCTGCCTGGGGCACCCCTGCAACTCCCCGAGTGTGTGTGCGCCTTGGGGCAGCCTCGTCCTGACTCCTGGGAAGAGCCCTGCCCCGCCCCCACCCCTTGGGCAAGGGGCACACGTCAGAACGTCCTGGGTGGGCAGGCGGGGGGGGGGTGGTGGGGAGCGGCGGGGCCTCTTGGGGGCGGGCACCCGACACTGGGGGGTCCGCCTACCCCACCTCCTTTGCTGCCACTCGGGCTGTCTGCCCCCTCCCCTGCTTCCTGGGGAAGGGCTGGCACCGCCATTATCCTGGTGTGGGCCGGTGGGGAAACTGAGGCCTGAGGCCTGCCAGGCTCTTCAGGACAGCCCGGCTCAGCCCAGCACACTCACTAGCCTGGGTCCCCGGAGGGCCTTTCAGGCTGGGGTGCTGTGGCCGGGGGGGGGCAGAGCCCCTCACCTGGACCCCTTCCTTCTCCCTGCCCAGGGCCTATACCCAGAGAGTGTGAGCTACGCCCTGGGCGCCCACGGGCGCACCTTCACCCTGCACCTGCGGAAAAACAGGTACGCCCCGGCCCCGTGTCGCCGCCTCCAGCTCCCGGGCCCAGCCGGGCCCCCGGTGCAGCTTCGGGGGAGGCGGCCGCGCCCGGGGTGCCACAGTGGTTCTCTTCCAGGGACCTGGTGGGTGCGGGCTACACGGAGACCTACACGGCCGCCAATGGCTCTCAGGTGACGGAGCGGCTGCAGGAGCAGGTAGGCCGCGGCCCGCCCCGGGGGGGGGCGGGGGGGGCAAGGGTGTGGGGCCTGCAGAGTCCTCTCCTCCGTCCCCCGCAGGACCACTGCCTGTACCAGGGCCACGTGGAGGGCCACCCGCACTCCGCCGCCAGCCTCAGCACCTGCGACGGCCTCAGGTGGGCACCCCGCCCCGCAGAAGTGAACTGAGGCCTAGGGGGGCTGGACCTGGGGTCCCCTTTGTGCCCCTGGGGGTCTGGGCTTCCCCTGGAAGTGGCAGGTGTCCCGACCACGAGGGTCCCGTGGCCCGGATGCCGTCCCGGCTCCGAGCGGGACCCCCCTGAGGGGCTCTGACTCGGGGCCGCCTGCCCCCCGCCCCCAGGGGCTTCTTCCGGGCGGGCTCGGCCGTCCACCTGATTGAGCCGCTGGACGGGGGTGGCGACGCGGGACGGCACGCGCTCTACCAGGCCCAGCACCTGCGGCAGAAGGCCGGGACCTGCGGGGTCACCAACGCCAGCCTGGAGAGCATCCTGGGTCCACGGACCTCGGCAGCCTTCAGGCCCCGGGTGAGGAGGCCCCTCCCAGCCTCGGCCCTGTCCACGCGGGCCCGCGCACCCCCAGGCCCGCCTGCAGCCCCGGGAGAGCGCTGCCCGCCGTCCCCATGCCCAGCGGGAGACGGCTCCTTCCTCTGTGCCCCCCACACGGGCCCCCCCACACTGAGCGGGGGCCGGGCCCCGGCTCCAGGGCCCCAGGAGACGGTCAGTGTGGGGGGCCCGGGGCCGCTGACCGGCGTCTCATCGTCACTTTACAGAACCGGCCGCTGTCCCAAGAGACGCGCTACGTGGAGGTGTATGTGGTCACGGACAGCCAGGAGGTGCTGCGGGCGGGACGGGGTGGGGGCTGGGGGGCGGGGCGGGGGTTGGGGGGCGCGGGGGGCCGGGCGCCCCGGCTGCACACTCACTGGCCGTGCTCCAGTTCCAGCGGCTGGGCAGCAGAGAGGCCGTGCGCAGGCGGGTGCTCGAGGTGGTCAACCACGTGGACAAGGTGGGCTTGCCCGTGGGGCGGGCCTCCTCCCGGGGCTCCCACGGGCGGGGCTTCCGGGCCCCCGGCGCCCAGGTGCGTTCGGCGCAGGCATCGCCCGGCCGGGCAGGGGTCCTGGTTGGACCACCAGGGACCCCGCCCAGAGCACAGCCCCCCGCGCTGCCAGCAAGGGTGGGCCCCGCAGGCCGGTGGGGGGGGGGGTGGACCCCCAGCCTCGCGGTCCCGGGCCTGACCGCGGCGGGTCCGGCCCTGCGCAGCTCTACCAGGAGCTCAGGTTCCGAGTGGTCCTGGTGGGCCTGGACATCTGGAACCACGAGAACCAGATCGACGTCAGCGCCGAGGCCAGCACCACGCTGGACAACTTCCTGGCCTGGCGGGCGCGGCACCTGCTGGGGCGCCACCCCCACGACAACGCGCAGCTCATCACGTGCGTGCGCCCGGCGCGGAGGCCGCGGGGTCGCCCCAGGGGGGCTGTGGCGGCGGCCGGCCGCACACACACTCTCGTCCTGTTTCCAGCGGGGTCGACTTCATCGGGACCACCGTGGGGCTGGCCAAGGTGTCCACCATGTGCTCCCGGAACTCGGCGGCCGTGAGCCAGGTGCGGGGCGGCCGGCCGGCCTTGGCGCGCGAGCCGCATGTGCGGGGGGTGGGCGGGGGGCCCTCGGCACTCGGGTCCACCGGCTGGTCCCCAGCCGTCCCCTCGAACTCCCGAACGGCTGCCTTTTCGGGGGGATGCGTGGCGTCTGTGTTTGAAGCGTTGCTGGCAGGAAGCGTCGCCACGCCTCTCACGCAGGCTTGCCCGGGGCAGCGAGGGCCGGGGCCGGCAGGGGGCTGGCCGCTGGCAGGGGGGTGGCCGCGGCCCTCACAGCCTCTCCCCGCAGGACCACAGCCGGAACCCCGTCGGCGTGGCGTGCACCATGGCCCACGAGATGGGCCACAACCTGGGCATGGACCACGACGAGGACGTCCAGGGCTGCTACTGCCCCGAATCCCGGGACCGGGGCGGCTGCGTCATGGCGGCCAGCATCGGGTGAGACTTGTCCCGCCAGACCGAGGGCCACCACCGGGGGCGGTGTCCTGCCCACCGCCCACCCTCGCCCTGATGGCACCCCCCCACCTCAGCTCCGTGTTCCCCAGGAGGTTCAGCCACTGCAGCCAGGCGGACCTGGAGCGGTTCGTGGACAGGCCCCTCACGACCTGCCTGGCCAACGCCCCCGACCCCGACCGCCTGGTGGGCGGCCCCGTGTGCGGGAACGGCTTCGTGGAGCGTGGGGAGCAGTGCGACTGTGGCCAGCCCCAGGTACAGGGCCTGGCGCCCACCACCGCCCTCTGCCCACGTCTGGGCGCCCCGGTCTCCGTCCCACAGGTCGGGGTGCCCTGTGTGGCTGTGGCCGCCATGAGACCGCTCCTGTGCCCTGAGGCCTGCACGGAGCCATGGAGATCGGGGTTGGGGTGCCTTTCACTGGGTGCCTGTCCACTGGGTGCCTGTCCACTGGGTGCCTGTCCACTCGCGCCCAGTGTTGGCCCGGCGCCCAGCCCGCCAAGACCCTCACCGCTGTCCCCGCCCCCAGGACTGCCAGAACCGCTGCTGCAACGCCACCTCGTGCCGGCTGGCCGAGGGGGCCGAGTGTGCCCACGGCGCCTGCTGCCACGAGTGCAGGGTGAGCGCAGGGCCCCCGGATGCCCCCTCTGCCCCCGGCCCGGCTGTGCCCTGAGGCCAGCAGTGGGAGGGGCCCGGGACAGCAGCGGCAAAGCAGCAGGCGTGGGTGTTGGGGGGCCTGCTGCTCCCCCTGAGCTAGGGTCTGCCTGGCCAGGTGAAGCCAGCCGGCACGCTGTGCCGTCCGCGGAAGGACGCCTGTGACCTAGAGGAGCACTGCGACGGCCAGGGCCCGGCCTGCCCCGAGGACGCCTTCCAGGAGAACGGCACCCCCTGCCCCGGGGGCTACTGCTACGCCGGCACCTGCCCCACGCTGGCCCAGAGGTGCCAGGACCTGTGGGGGCCAGGTGAGACGGAGCGGGCGGCGGGTGAGCCCGTGGGGGCCTCGGGCCCCACGCGGGGGACTGACCGCCTCCGGCCTGCAGGTGCGCGGGCCGCCGTGGACAGGTGCTACGCATACGACGTCCCGGACTGCCAGGCCTGGACGCACCGTGGCTCCCGCCTGTGAGTCCCGCCAGGCCCAGCGCCCCGGACCCAGGGCCCGGTGTCCCCACGGGGGCCACCCAGAGGGTCCTCTGCGCACCAGAGCCAGGGGCTGCGCTCGGGGTCTCTGCAGCCCCCGCCTCCCAGGAGCACCGGGTGTACTGCCCACTGGCTCCCCGCCCGGGGGACCCCACCGCTCATCCCCCCGCCCGGGGGCCCCCACCACTCATCCCCCGTCCCGGGGGCCCCCACCGCTCATCCCCCCGCCCGGGGGGCCCCACCACTCATCCCCTCGCCCAGGGGGCCCCACCACTCATCCCAGGGCCTGGACCTTGTCTCCTGGCCCCTCCCGGGGTCCCCCGAGCACGGTCAGCTGGCACCACAGCAGGTCCCTCTGTCCACAGCTTGAACAGGTGTGGCGTCCTGCTCTGCGAGGGGGGCCAGAAGCCCCCAGAGCGAAGCTCCTGCTCCCTCACCCTCAGCTCGGCCCTCTGCCAGGTGCTCGCCCTGGAGAGCGGCTCTGGGTACGAGCCTGTGCTCGACGGCACCAGGTGTGGCGAGGAGCAGGTGAGTGGCCGTCGGGCTCCTGAGGCTGCGACCAGGTGGACGTGTGCCCCGGGCATCAGCCTGCCGCACCCCCGGGGCCCAGGCTCCCCGGGGCCCAGGCGAAGCTGCCACGGGAGCTCTCCATGGGGAGCAGGACGGGCGGGGCCCAGAGGCCTGCGCTCAGGAGCTTCGAGGACCCTCCGTGTCCTCTTGTGCGTGTCCCCCCAGAGCAGTTGGGCCAGTCCTTTGTCGTGCTGGTGGCAGTGGTGGGCGGGGAGCCGTGCCTGCCTCAGTGTGCAGGCCGGGGTGGCCGGCCCAGGGGGCGGGGGCAGAGGCGGGGCCAGCACCTGAGGACACGCCCCCCCAGGTTTGCTGGAAGGGACTCTGCCAGGACCTGCGCGTGTACAGATCCAGGAACTGCTCTGCCCAGTGCAACGGCCACGGGGTACGTGGACCTTTGCGGTGGAGGGGACTTGTCGGCCGGGTCAGGATAAGCCCAGGGGGACAGAGGGCAGAGGCCAGCCCCCAGGGATGTGCCCGGAGCCCTGTGCGGGCCGAGGACACGTCGGCGGGGCTGTTCTGACGTGTGGCGAGGGTGCTCGGCCCCCAGTGACGTGTCTGTGTCTAGGGGACGTCCCACCACCCAGAACTGGAAACAGAAGGGGCTGGAGCAGCCCCCGTCCGGGGGAGGGTGGGGTGCACCCCGAGGACAGCCCAGCCCGCACCTCCGCGCAGCCCCCGGGGAGCAGGCCGCAGCCCAGGCCTGCGACCGCTGGGCGGGTGGCGCCCGTGCTGGCCCAGGGGGGCCAGCGGCCCAGGCTGACGCCTCTTCCCCCAGGTGTGCAACCACAAGGGGCAGTGCCACTGCCACCCGGGCTGGGCCCCGCCGAGCTGTGCGGCACCGCTGTCCCACGTGCACGCGGGTATGGTCCGACTGCCCGGGGCCCTCACCGCCCCACGGCCTGATGGGGCTGGCAGGGTCACCGGGAGGGGCTGAGCAGGGAGCAGGTGCCCTAAGCCATCAGGCTGTGGTTAGGCTTCGGGTGGGTCATCCTGTCCCCACGTGTCCCCCTCGGCCCCACGTGAGAAGGGAAGCCCTGTCCTTGGGAAGGGTGTGGGAGGGGCTGGGGCCTCAGCCACTCCTGGGCCTTGGACCTCAGGGCCACCCACCCCCAAAATCTCTCTCCCCAGTGGCCACTGCGCACTCAGCTGTCCGTAGCACCACGGCCTGCAGGGCCGGACAGGGCCGCTTCTGAGTCCCTCCGGGGGCCACCCAGTGCCAAGCCCTCCGGCCTGTGGCCTGGGCGCAGGACCGCTGGTGTGACACGGCGAGTTTCGGTGCCGAGGGCCCTCTGCCAGGCGTTCGGCGGCGGGAGGGGCCCTGCCAGGCACCCCCCTAAGCCGGCCCAGGCAGGGCCGAGTGGCCCCCCAGCCCCTCCGCCCTTGACCCCAGCCTCGTGTGCCCTGCAGCGTCCCGGAGCCTCCTGATGCCCGTGCTGCTGCCTGTGCTGCTGCTGGCGGGGGTGGTGCTCGCCGTGGCAGGCGCGGTCGCCTACCGCAAGGCCGGGAGCCCCGCCTGGCGGAGGTGAGGCTGCCGGGGTTGCCGAGCAGCGGTGCGCACCGCTGTGGCTGGAGGGGAGCTGCCCTTGGCGCTCGTGGGGCAGCTGCTCCTGGGCCTCTCGCCGCTGGGGGGACAGGCGACACGGTGACCCAGAGGGCATGCCTGTCGCCCCACACACTGGGGCCCCCACGGCCCACCCACCCTGGCCGGGCCCCTCTCTGTGGGGCCCGGACCCCCAGACCGGCTGCAGCGGGACGTGTGTGCCCGCTGGCCTCCGAGCGCCCGCGCCGGACTGGCGGCCGCAGAGCCCTGGGGCCCGGACGCGTGCGGCCGCCTCCGCTGCGTGGGCCGTGGCTGGCGCACCTGTGGGCGGGCTCCCTGCAGCTGAGGGGTCCTCCGGGCCAGCTGGGGCCTCAGGCCCAGGAGCCCCCAGGCCTGGGTGGGAGCCCAAGGCCCGGAGGCTGAGCCGCTGCTCTCCGTCCGCAGGAGCAGGGCGCCCAAGACAGCCCTGGGGCTCGCCAACCCCGTGTTCCACGGCGGAGGCAGCTCGCCAGCCACGGGCGCCGGCCGCCCCAGCGCGGTCCCCGGGCCCACGGCTTCCGCGGGGACCCCTAAACAGCCGCCCCCTGCTGTAAGCACCAGCCGGCCCCCGGGCGGTGTCTGAGGACCCGAGTGAGCCGCTGGCGGAACTCGCTTTCAACTTGAACCCGAGCCCCAGGGTCCCTGGGGGGCCCTTTCACAGATGGTTTTGGGGCCCACGCTCCCTCTCCTGTGCCCCACACCCCCCAGCCTCTGAGCCAGGGGGCTGAGGGAAGGGAGTGAGGGGGTCGTGGGTGGGCTCGGGGCCCTGCCGGGCGGGGTGGAGCCCCCGGCACACGTGGGTGCTGTTCTGCTCTGGGAGGGCGGGAGCCCCAGGGCCCGGCTCACGGCCCTGTCCCCGGCAGCCCCCGGCCACCATGTGCAGCCCACCCTTCCCGGTTCCCGTGTACAGCCGGCAGGCCCCAGCTCAGGTGAGCGGTGGCGGGGGGGGGAGGGGCGGCAGGGGCAGATTGGGTGGGCTGGGGACCCCTAGCTACCACCCTGTCAGGAGGCTGAGCCCCCCGGGCCAGCCCGGGCTGGGGTCCTGACTGCTCTTTCTCCCTTCAGCTCCGACCCGCTCCTCCCCGCAAGCCCCTCCCGGAGCAGAAGCCCAAGCAGGTGAGAGGACTCGGCCGCTCAGGAGATGCCCCGGGCTGTGCCCCGGCCCTTCCTCGGCCAGGGGGCCCCTCAGGGGCCAAATCCCCAGCCTCCCCCACGGCTCAAGCCCCGGGGGGGGCCTGCCTGCTTCCCCCGGGGTCCACCCTACAGACCGTGAACCTGGCCCCGGGCCTCCAGTGGGCGGCTGCCGGAGGCGGGTGGCAGGAAGGGCCAGGCCTTCTCGACAAGTCGGGCCCCCTCCTGGGGCAGAGGCCACCCACCTGGGGACCGCTTGTCACTGGAGTCGCTAACCTGTGCCGGTTCTTCCCCGGGGAGCCCACCCCTGCGAGGTGCCCCGAGACGCGGACCCGGCACCCCCTGAGCTGCGACCCCGCGGGCCTCCCTGCGGCCGCCGTCGGCGGTGTGCCCGCCGAACACGGGCTCTGCTCCTTTTTCTGTAACTTTCTACTTTGAATTAATGTTAGATTTACAGAAGAGCTGCAAAGCTGGTCTTAGGAGGGGTTTTGACAGGCCGGGCGGGGGGCGGGGCGGGCAGAGAGCCTCCTGGCCCGGGGAGTGGTGACAGCCAGGCAGACGCCTTCGCTGCTCGGCGAGGTCCTTCTGGGTCACTGGAAACGACGGACGCCCGGCCCACCCGGGCGTCCTGGGTGCTGCGGTGTGCAGCCAGGGCTGGGCACGGCCTGGTCAGGCCTGGCAAGCCTCCCGCTCCAGCCGGGATTCCCCCAGTGGCTAATTCTCAGCTTTTGAACCTGCAAGACCTACATTCTGGCCATTTAAGAGCTTTTCGTGGGTGAAGATGGGTGCTGTGGGTGGCCCTGGGTGGAGGGAGGGGTCGGGGTACTTTCTGGGGCGAGCTCGGCAGAGAAGCCTGTGGCCGGTCTGGAACAGAGCCGAGCGTGCCTGGGCGGGCGGCGCCCGGCCCGGCCGGGACGGTGGGGGGCACCCTCTGCCCCGTGTCTGCCTCCTTCCAGGTGGTCAAGCCGACCTCCGCGCCCCCGATGCCACCGGTCAAGCCCGCACCCACGCAGGTGAGCCCCGCAGCGCCCCAGCAGCGTCCAGCACGGGCCCGTGGCGTGGTGGCCGCGGTCCACTCTGCCGCCTGATCGAGTGCCCCGGCCTCTCGGTGACCGCCGCCTCCGCCGCGTCTCTCCGGTGTGCGTCTGCGTCCCCGGGCGGCATGGCGGCGGTCACTGGTGCTGGCCCCTCATGCGCGCAGGGCCACCATGTTGTCGGAGGAACGAGAATCTAAATGTTGAGAAACGTAAGAGGAAGTGAACCTCGTTTGTGGCTGGGTTTTGATGTGGGTCCTTTTCCCCTTTTCCAGGCAGGCGTTGGCCCGAAAGTCGCTCTGAAACCCCCCGTCCCGAGGCGGTGATGGGCGGGCGCCTGCCTGGAAGTCCCCGTTGTTCGAGCTAGGAGCCCCGCGGTCACCGCCCCAGCCCATGCAGCTCCTCTGCCCCGCCCGCCGCGCGAAGGCCGAGCAGAAGAGCCACCTCGACGTGGCCGTGGCCGTGGCCAAGGGCCTCGCTTAGCCTCCCGGGGCGCAGGGCTGGGGGCGGGGCCCTCGCTGCCGTCCCCGCCCCCGCCCTGTCCGCAGCTCTGCCCTCCGCAGTGCCCAGCGGGCAGCCCGCTCCTGCGGCCGCCGCCGAGTCGGCCTGGCTGTCGTGTGCGGCCGCCACGCGTGGACCGTCGCTGTCGCCAGGCTGCAAGTGCTCTCATTTCCAGAGGCCGTTTCCCCGAGATTTAAACCGTTTTTACAATTAAATTATTTATCAAGTTCTGCCCGACGGGAGTTGTATTAGACGGTTGGAAAATGGCTCGTGCTCCCCAGTGTGGGATTCCGTGTATGCTGCTTCGAATGCCGTGGATGCCGCACGTGGGTGTCAGACTCCAGAGCGGGGGTCCCCAGCCCCTGGGCCGCGGGCCAGCACCGGTCCGTGGGGAGCCGGGCCGCACCACGGGGGATGAGCAGCGGGTCAGCCAGTGAAGCTGCGTCTGCGTGTGTAGCCGCCCCCAGTGCGGGCATCCTGGCCTCAGCCCCGCCTCGGGTCCTCTGGCCTTAGATTCTCGTGGGATCCCGGGTCCCGGGGCCTAAAGGCCGGGGACCACGGCCCTGCAGCCTTATCGAAGCCGCCCCTTCCCCGCCTAAGTCAGGCGGTCCCAGCCCCTTGGCCCGGGTGCTGCTGGTAGGACCCGGGCCCCGGGCCCACCGCGGCACTCACCCTGCTCCTGAAAACCCCCGCCCACCCCGCCCCACTGGTCGCCTCCCGCCAGCAGCCCTCCTGCTGGCCCCTAAGCCTTTCTGGCACCATCCCCTGGCAGTGGGCCCCCCCCCCCCGGCACCATGCTGGGCGCGGCCAGCCCGCAGGGGCTCCCGCTCAGCCACCCCAAGCGCCACCTGGCTTGGGGCCCCCGACAAGAGAGTGTGGCCGGCCAGACAAAGGCCCGTGTCTTTCAAAGGGTTCCAGCTCCTGGGGTTCCCTGCCAAGTGCCACAGACCCCAGAGCAGGGCATGAGGGGCGCCCTGGAAGGGATGGGGAGCCTGTGGAGCTGGAGAAGGTGGGGAGGCAGAGACGGGGCACGGACGCCCCGAAGGAGAGACGCGGGCAGAGGAGCCACGCCACCTGCTGTGCATTCAGCCGGTTCCTGGGGACCCGCCCCCAGCGTTGCCTGGGGAGGGTGCAGCAGGCCTGGGTTCCCCCCCAGCACCTTCTCAGACCCCAGCCGGCTCCCACGGCCCCCTCCCCTGGGGCAACCACACCCGGGCCCCAGGCTGGCTCCCGGGACCCCTCTCTTCTTCCTGGCCCACGGGGGGCGGGGGGGTGGGGTGGGGACGAGATTGCTGAGGGAAGGAACGGGGCAGGCTCACCGTGCGTCCCCACCTGCCCCCGTGACGGTGACGGTGACGCTGGCAGGCATTGCGAAGCACTTCCTCCCAGCTGGGGGGGCCGGGGGGGCAGCACAGCTTCCTCCCCGCTGCAGCACTGGGAAGCTGAGCAAGCGGGGTGTTCCCAGCAGGCGGGGCGGGGTGGGGGTGCTCTCCGCTGCCCCCCAGTCCCGCTTTCTCCAGGGCCCGCCCTCCAAGCCCGTCCCGGCCTCCTGGTCGCTGGGACAAGTTCTCAGGCTGTGTCCTCGCTATGGGTTTCCTGTGCCCCTTGTCACTGTCCACGGGCATCACCGCCCGCCACTGGGCTCGCCGCCAAGAGGACAGCACTGGTCGCCGTGAGGCCCGCGCGGCAGGGCACCTGTCCTGCCCTCTGTGTCCACACAGCGCCGGCCACGCCTCCCACCCCCTCGCGAGCAGTTCTGGTGCCAGCTGCGGCCGGGCACGGCGGACAGGGCTGGGAGCCGTCCTGCCGCCCCGGGCCGAGGGGCTCGAGGGACGGCGGGTGAACGGGGACAACTGTGGGTGGGATGCGTGCCCTGGAGGACACGGCAGGGCTCCTGAGGAAGTGACAGCACAGTGAAGCGGGGTCACCTGTCAGGGCAGAGGAGGCTGCAGTGGGGGGTGGAGGGTGGAGGGCAGAGCCCCGAGTCCCTGTGGGGGAGCGAGGGGTCCGGGCTGAGTGGGGAGGGGCCCCTGACACCCAGGGGCCCAGGAGGCCAGGCCGGGGGCTGCAGCCCAGAGGAGGGGCCGAGGGGACTCGCGGCCGGGGGCTGCGGCCGTGGGAGAGGCCGGTCCGGCACTGGCCACGGCCCCGCAGACCCCTCATGGGCGGGGGGCGAGTGCTCCCACAGGCAGCCCCCGAGACGCGGCTGGGAGGTGGCAGCCCAGGCTGGGACACGCCAGGAGCCGTCACCCCGCAAGCGATGGCGGGCCGAGGTGGCTGCAAGCCCAGGGCACGCGAGGGCCCAGCGTCCAGCCTGCCGCCGGCCGAGGGCGCCCACCCCATGGCAGCCAAGTCTCCCACGAGTGGCGCCCGGGTCGGAGCTGGGCGCCCGGGGACCGAGCCCGCCTCGTGGGCGCTGCGGGATCACGGGGCGGATGCGCTTCTGCGAGGGGGCGCCCAGCACAGCCGCGAGCGGCCACCGCAGCCGGCTCCAGACCGCTGCCCGCCGCCTTCTGACCCTGGGCCGCCCGCCGCGGTGGCCGGCCAGGGGGCAGGACACGCCCCCAGTGCGCCTGCTGCTCCTGTCCACGGCCGGCTGAGGGCACCGCCTGGTCCCAAGTCACACACGGGGCTCTGAGGTGCACGCCTGGCCCTCTGCTCCTTTGCGAAGGGCCTGCAGCGGTCCTGGGTGCAGGGAGGGCTCAGGCCCCGCGTGGGACACCCCCCCCGCACCCCCACGCCGTGGGAGCGCAGGCTGCAGCTTGGGCCCGGAGCGGGGGCTGGGCCGGGTGTGGGGTCAAAGGGGCTGTCAGGACCCCCGATGCCAGGCCGCTCCCGCTCGTGCACCCCGACCTCGTGGACCAGGACAGTGGTGTCCACCCGAGGCCTGTGCTCAGTGGGGAGGCGGAGCGGGTGGCGAGGAGACCCACGCGGGTCTCACGTCCCCGGTGGGAGGGCCTCGCGTCCCCCCTGCCCACGCGAGCTCGGCCGCGTGCTGACGAGGCGGGTGTGGCTGTCTCACTGGAGGAGCCCAGCGGGGACTGCAGCCCGCCGGCCACCCCGTGAGTGCCACCGATGTGGGCACTCGGGGACGGGGGCACAGACGCCCGGGGCCGTGGGGGAGGCCTCGGGTCTGCCCCAGCGTGCAGGGCGGGCGCCTCCCGTGGCGTGAGGACGTGTGAGGCTGTGGACGGCCACCTGTGACGCCCGGCCTTGCCGCGGTCCCTGGGGACGATGGCCTCGGCGGGCGTGTGGCTGTCACGCCGGCCACTTCACGTTGCATCCGGTGGCTGGGGCTGCGCTTCCCACGTGGGCCACCCACGACCTGCCCCGCCGCCTGGGGCGGGCGGGGGCTGCAGGGGGCCCCCAGGCACGAGCGAGGCTGGGGGCCAGTCCGAGGCTGGGCCCTGCTGGCTTCTGTGTCCTGGCACCCAGCCTGGCTCCGGAACCCAGAGCGGGGGGCCTGGGAGCAGCCAAGTCCCAGCTCCGGCGCCCGCCCCGCACCCACTGGCTCGCTGCCCAGCCCCCATGCTCCTCGGCCGGGACGGGGCGCGGCGGGGGACACACGTCTCAGGAAGCCACGTCAGAGCCACAGGCTCCGTCAGCGTTTCGGCCTGAGTCAGCCCAGCCACACAGGACCTGAGTCAGCTGACCACAGGTCCGCCTGCTCCCAGTGGGGTCCAAGGCCCTTGCTGAGAACATCGGGGGGGGGGGCTCGGTGCCTCAGAAGCACCCCGGGGGCGGACGGTGTGCTCGCCCCGCCAGGGGGCTCGTGGGTCGGGGTCTGTGGGTCTCAGCGGGGAGCCCGGTCCCTGCTGGCTGTGGAGATCCGGCTCCGAGTGGCACTGCTGGCCCTCGTCGGGAGGGGAGGGTGGCATCTGGGGAGTCAGCCTGAGGGGGGCAGGGCCGCCCAGGCAGCGTCCTGAGGGCAGACGCGGCACTTCTGGAGCCTGGAGGCCGGACACTGCCCCCCGGAGCCCATGGTGGCCTCTGCAGGGCCCAGCAGAGCCGTCTGCCCCGCGTCCCCTCCCGTCCCCTCCCAGGGGCCCGGCCTGGGCCTCGTGGTGGAGCCCATGGGTGCTCCCGGAGGGACCGTTTCAGCAACGGTTCCGAGAGGCCACAGCGCCTCGGTGAGGAAGCAGCTGTCACTCGGTGAGTCACGCCGGCCGTGCTGTGCCCACGCCACCACAAAGAGCCTGGCCTCGAGGTTCTCGAGGACGGGGACGGAGCAGAAACCGGGCCCGCCCCATGCTGCAGGACGAGGGTTGCTGCAAGCTCTGCCGGCTGCATTGGCGGTCCGCGCTGACCCCCGCGGGGGAGGATGGCCGGGTCCCCTGCTGACCCCTGCGGCGGGGAGCAGGGCCAGGCCCCCCACTGACCCCCGCGTGGGGAGGACGGCCGGAACCCCTGCTGACCCCCGCGGCGGGGAGCAGGGCCAGGCTCCCCGCTGACCCCCGCGGGGGGAGGACGGCCGGGCCCCCCCTGATCCCCGTGGCGGGGTGCAGGGCCAGGCCCCAGGGTGCACAGCACACGCTGCCTATTCTTCCCGCTCCGGGAGGTGGGCAGCTCGGAAAATGCTAGAACCGAGTGACTGTCCACAAAAGCAATAAATCCACGGTGACCAGTGCCTCTGTCCCTGTGTCTAACGGTTAAGGCAGAGGGCAGGGGTGAAGGCGGGTGGGAGTGCGGGAGTCGTGGGGGCTCGTCACCGGGACCAGACCCCTCCCTCCTGCAGTGTTGGGGGCCCTTCCTCGGGGGGGGGGGTGAGGGTCGAGGGCCCAGGGGCACGCGAGGCAGCCGGCTCCGGCCAGAGGCAGCCTGGACCCTCCGCTGGCTCTGCTCGGACACACCGGCTGCTGGCCACGCTCCCGTCACGCTCCAACTGCAGGGGCTGGCGTCACCGCGCCTTCACCTGCCGCGAGCCTGCAGAGCTGCCAGAGCCCCGAGGACCGGGGGTGTCCAGGAGGGGGGCGTCCGGGAGGGGGGCGGCCGGCGTGCGCGTCCAGGAGGCGGACGCGTGCCCTGGTCCCTACTGCGGGGCTCGGCCGGTCTCTGCACGTGCGAAGCATTTCGTGAAACTGAAAACGCTTCCAGGGGAGACGTTGGGGTGCACAGAAGGAGGGGTGTGAGCCGGCGATGGCGGAGAGCCGGGCGCGGGCGGGGGCCTCGCCGCTTGCCTGACCACTGCCCCGCCCCCCCACCCCCGCCCGGGGCCAGCGGGCTGCGCAACCTGCTTCCTGTTTGCGCCCGGGCGAGGCGGGGTGCTGGGTGCAAGCGGGCCGGGTGGGGCCCCGCGCCCCACCGCCTGGGAGCCCCACGGGCCGGCCCAAGGGTGACCCCATGTGGCCGGCGAGGAAATGACACTCCTGACCCTGCCCTGAAGGAGCGGGCGCGGGCTGTGGTGCCGAGAGCGGCGCCGGGAGCGCCGGGCTCCAGGGACCCGCAGCCCGGCCGCCTCACCCTGCAGGACAGGGTCCGACCGCCCCAAGCTCTGCCCCGAGCGCCACTTCTCCCTGCCCCTGCCCCCTTGTCCCCGGCCACGGCCAGGCCCTCGCCATCCTCCCCTGAGGCCACAGTCCCTCCCTGTTCTGCCCTGAGCCCCCACTCACACCCCCGTGGCTCTGCCCCCCCACCTCCAGGCTCGCCCCCCCACCCGACCCAGGCCCGGCTCCAAGCCCACCTCCCTCGTGCCCGCAGGAGGAGTGGGTGCACACTCGGCCCCCACGGCCTCTCCCTGTCCCCATCCCTCACGCACCCCGCTCTGAGCCCCGCCCTCCTCTGCGGCCTGGCCTGAGGGGTCCGTTCTCCTCCTGTGCAGGCCTGGGCCCGGCCCCAGCACAGGGCAGCCTAGTCCAGCCCCTCCCGGAAAGCCCGCGTCCGCTCGGCCCCAGCCCCCACCCAGGGCGGGGCGGTGAGTCCACCTGGGCCGCCCGGCCGGAGGCTCCCGGGAAACGGCGTCCCAGCCAGACCAGGAGACTGGGAGGGGGGGTCTCCCCAGAGGCCCCCTCAGCAGGGAGGAAGTTGCTTCTGACCCTGGCTGGCCCCAGGAGCCAGGTGTGCCCAGCTGAGCAAAGGCGGGGCGTGGTCTTGGGCGGTGCCCCCAGCATTTAAATCTCTAACTGACCCCCCCGCCTCGGCCACTGCTCAGAGACCTGTGGCATCTGTGGGGACTCTTGGGGGCCTGAGGAGCTGAGGAGATGGTGGGCAGGCCTGCAGGTGCCAAGTCCTGCCCCAGATCTGGGAACGAACCCCCAGCCCCTGGGACACGGACAGTACTGGACGTGCTGGGGCCAGGCCAGGGCCTGGGGACCTGGGCCGATTGTGGTGACTGGACCCGGGGGAGAGGGTAGGGCATGAGGGCTGAGCGTGTGTGTGCACGTGCGTGTGCATGTGCACGTGAGCCTGCGTGCGCACGTGAGCCTGTGTGCGCACGTGCGTGTGCGTGTGCACGTGAGCCTGTGTGTGCACGTGCGTGTGTGTGTGTGCACGCCTACGTGACAAGCCCAGCGACCCGAGCTCTGAGCCAGGCGCTCGGAGGGCTCCCCGCGGGCCCGGGGGCTGCTGGGGCTGCCAGCTCAGCAGCCTGGACAAAGCGGCCACAGTCCTTCCCGCGGCCTTGGGGGCTGAGCACATTCCCGTGGCCTTGAGTGCTCCTGAAATGAGGAGGGAGAAGGAAAACATGAAGAAGCCACCTTATCTCGCCGGCAGGGAGCCACGCAGCCCAGCCTTGAGCCCTGACGCAGAGCCCGGAGCGGGGGCCAGGGCCGACGCTCACTCAGCCCGCCGTGTGCCCTCCTCAGCCCCCAGGCACGGCCCGGCCCGGGGCACAGCACCCGCAAGGGCTTCCCACGGGTGTCCAGGCCCATGGGAGCCTCAGAGCCCGGGTCGCACTGGGTCAGGGCCCCCCCCCCGGCTCAGGCCCCATGGGGGAGCCCCGTGCCCCGGTGGCGGGAGCCGCAGGGATCTGGCTGGACGCCTGAGTCCCAGACCTGGTGACCTGTGACCCCCTCTCTGAGCCCACATCCTCTCTGCAAATGGGGTGTAGGGGTGCTGGATTTAGCAAATAAACATCCGGGACCCCAGTTAAATCCCGAGTTCAGAGAGACCACCGTCTTTGCCGTGAACCCGTCCTCGGTGCTGTGCGCCCCCACCCTGGGCCGGCAGCCAGGCCTGCCCACTGCCCTGGGAGCAGGGTGCGGGCTGAGGCACCCTCGTCCGGCCCGTTCGGGGCCCACGCTCCCGTTCCCCCCGGGGAGACGCCCGAGTCACGGGGCCGAGTCGCAGAGCAGACGCGCGTCAGCTCCGCCTGCAAAGGTGTCGGCTTTGAGGTGGGGAAACCGAGGCCGGGAGAGGCGGCCACACGACCGGCTGGCGGGCCGCTGCTCTGCGGAGGGGCCGCTGGCCCCGCCTGGCCTGGGGAACAGCGGCCACTCCAGCGGCACGCAGGGCCGGCTGGGGGCGCGGGAGACGGGGCCAGCAGAGACCGAGGTCTTCGTGTCCCACAGCCCAGCAGGCCACCCTCCGGGATCGGGCCTGGGGAGTCCACCAAGGGTTACTGCAGGCCGCCTTGGGGGCTGGGGCTGCACCTGAGCCGAGCAGACAGCTGTGGGAGCCCCCCCACTGGGGGGGATCAGAGGGAGGGAGGGAGGGAGCCCCGCGGGCTGAAGGCCACCGTTATCGTCCGTCCCCGGCATCTCCGTGCCAAGCACGTCCTCCCAGAAACCCACAAGAATCTGTCTCAGAGGCAAAGGGAGGGCCGGGCCCGGCGTGTTTGCGTGGCAGGGGCCCTGGCCCAGGTGGCAGGAGCCAGGACAGTACCTGGGCCTGCGTGGCCCCCGGGGGCTGGCGAAGGGGAAGGCTCCCTGGGCTGGGGTCTGGCTGGAGGCCCCAGGAGTGGTGGGCAGGACCCCAGGGAGCTGGCGCCCCGGCCGACACCTGGCTTCCGGGGATCCAGCCTCGGTTGGCCTCGCAGGGCCGGCCTCGTCCCTGTGCCCGGCACGCCCGCCCCGCTGTGCTCGCCGGAGGTCCGGCCTGGGTCCCCTGGACGGCGGAGTGGGGGGTGTGTGGCGTGCGCCTGGCAGGTGTCAGTGAGCCGATGTCCGTCCCCCAGCGGGGGCCCGGCTGCCCTCAGCTGTCCCTGAGCCCCGCCCTCTTCCTGCCGACCCCACAGCAGGCACGGAGGCTGCGGCTTGAGCGCGGGGGGCTCTGGACCCCCGGCCCCTGCTCGCTGACCAGCTCCACTCGGCAGCCAGAGGGAGGCTCCTGGACACACTCTCCCCTGTCACCGCTGGCTCCCGGGGGCTTTGGGGAAAGACAGGGCCTGGCCCCGTCCCTGCGCTGGTCTCTCAGCCCAGTCCCCCAGGCCCGGCTGATGGGGTTTGGCCACCCCGCCCAGGACGAGCCCGCTGGCTGCTCACTCCCGAGGGAAAGAGGGAAAGGGAAGACGAGGGGACGATGAGCCGCCCAGCACCCCAGAGAGCAGTCCAGGCAGGGCCAGGGACGCTGGGGTTGCACCCCTCAGAGGCCGTGGGCGTCCTCGTACCCCGCTGCTGTCTTTACAGTTCTCTGGATTTTAAAAAGCGCTTAGAACCGGCCGACTCTGACTCTACAACCAGGAAAGCTTCTCCCCACCCCGCTACCCTCTCTGTCCTTCTGCCTCCGCCTTCTCCCCACCTGCAGGCCCTCAGCCCCAGGAGCCCAAGGTCAAGGGTCAAGGTCAAGCGCTGGGAGGCTCAGAACAGGACGAGGCAGTGCTGCGGGGGGCCTGGGCACGGCGGGCGGGGGCTTCACTGTCTGCCCGAGATCCCTGTCAGGCCTTGGGGAGCCCGCCTGTGACAGTGTGAGTGAGCTTCTGGAGCGCGCCCACCCCCCGCCAGCCTTCCCCGTCCTCGCCCGCCGGTCCACGTCTGGGGGAGGCGGTCCCCCCCAGGGGCAGTTCTGCACACAGGGCCCTGGCACGGGCAGGGTGGTGGCCTGCTGCCCCACCCAGCCCGGGGTCTGCAGCATCTCCACCACACCCCTGGCCCAGACAGGGGCAAGGCCATCGTGGGAGCGTGTGTGGAGGGCCTGGGCCAGGCTGCAGGGGCCCACGTGCCCTTGGGACACAGATGGTCTGACTTTTCTCATCTGCCCACCTGTGCCTCCGCCCCAGGGTCCTACCTTTGCCCACCCAGGAGCCCATGGCTCAGTCAGATATGGATGCAATGGCCAGACGAGACCCCACCCTGCAGGCAGGGCGAGAGCCCCAGGGGCTGTGCACACACAGACACGTGGACACAGCCACACACACACACACACACACACACACATATATACACAAACACAGGCACACACGTGCAGACAGACACACACACACTCACAGACACACGGACACACACGGGCACACACAGACACGCACAGATTCACACCGCACCAGAGCTGGCCTCAGGGTGAAGGGAAGGGACAGTGCTGGCACAGTGGCCTCTCTGAAGGGTGGGCAGCGAGGGGGGAGCTGACCACCAGGGGGGCCACAGGGAGCGCAGAGGGCCGTGGGTGCTGGGTGGCGGCCACCCAGGGTCCAGGAGACCAGTGGAGGACAGGAAGGCCATTCAGTGTCAGAGCCAGGCCACCACCTCTGCCACTCAGCACAGGCCAGGAAGTCCTGTGGGCAGAGGGGAGACGCTCGCCCAGGGGGACCCGGGTGCCCCCTTACTCTGCGGAGCACAGGGGCCCCTGCTGCCACACCCAGCAGGACCTGAGCTGCCCTGCCTGGCCGAGGCGCGGTGCGTGCGTGAGGTCCCTGCCTGTGCGGGCAGCCTTGGGTCTTCCATCAGCCGTCCCCTCCTGCCGTGCCCCTCACCTGTCCCCGCCCTCCATGCCCAGGATGGCAGGGCCCCTGCCCACCTCAGCACCCCCAGGGGCTCCCGGAGCAGAGCTGGGGACAGGCCGGGTGACGTGTGCTGACCCTCCGGGCAGCCGGGGTTGCGGGGGGCAGGGAGGGTGCTGTCCGGAGCTCTGTGTCCCTGGCCGTGTGGCCGGGGGCCAGGCGGCAGGAGGCGCCGCTGTCCACGAGCGGGGGCGGGGAGGGGAGCAGATTCGTGGGCAGTCTCCGGCGCTGACGCAAGCAGTGTCCGGCAGGGAGATAAGTGCCGGCGGAGGGCGGCCGGCCAGCGCTGGCCCCGTCCCAGGTCCCACCGCAGCCCCCAGGGCCCGGGGCCGCCTCCTGCCCGGAGGGCGCAGCCCCGAGCCCCGCTCTGAGCGGGTCTTTGTGCCCCGATCTCGCAGGTGCGGGGGCGGGCGGGTCCTTGGCCGGCGCAGCCTGCGACCACATGTGACAGCCGCTGCCCTGTGTGCCCGGCGCCAAGGTCTCCACCTCGCATAAATGGGGCTCGCCGCTGGCGGGGGCAGACGGCTCCGCTCGGCTCGCCCCGGTCCCGCTCCGCGAGCCGGCCGCCCAGGACCAGCCCCGGACCAGCCCTGGGGCCGGACCAGGTAGGCCGGAGGCTCGCACCCGCAGGAGCCGGGCCCTGGGCTGCAGCCCCCACCGCCGCCCGACCACCAGGAGCCTCGCCTGGACGGACGGCCGCCCCCCGAGCCACAGCCTCTCGTTGTTCCTTTTTCCTATGCATATACTTCTTTGAGGGTCTGGCCTAAAGAGGTGTAGGGCATGGGAAAAGGGGGCGACGAGGTTCGCCTCCCGCTGCACCGCGTCCTCGGGGGCTCGGGTCTGAGGGCCCAGGGTCACCGCGTCCTCCTTGTCTGGGTGGGTGGGCCTGGAAACCGGGAGGAGGGGTCCTGGCCCTGCCCACAACTTACCCCCCCAGGACCCCTGTGGACGCCCCGAGGACCTGGGGCAGCCTCCTGGAACCACCGTCCAGGACTGGGTCTGGGGCCGCGCGAGCTGACCGGTCACTCTGGAGACTGGAGGGTGGGGTGTGACCATCAGCGGGGGAGGGGGTGGCAGGCGATTCTGCTTCTCACACCTTTGTTGTCCTTTTGTTCTGACCTGTCAATAAAACTGCTTTCAAGAGAACTTGCGTGTGTGAAGTTTCGTGAGGTTTCGACGTAAGGTTTAACGCGAAGCTGCCTCCCAGCCCTGGGCGGGGCCCACCGTGGTCTCGGGAGGAGACGACTGTCCAGCAGATGGCTGGGGGTCCTCACGACCTTATGGCAAGCAGGGGCTCCGGAACCGGGCCCCCCAGGCTGCCTGGTGACGGCCGGCGGTGACTGCCGGCCAGGAGTGCGGGGGCCCGAGCACGGGGGCACAGCGCCCCCAGCACTGTGGCCTCACCACTGGGAGCTCGTGGACGTCACTGTCTGGGGAGGAGCACAGGGACGGTCCCAGAGCACAGCAGCCAGTGCCGACCTATCAGCGCACCGACTGCAGGGCCCACATCAGAGCCCTGGCCGGCCGGCCCCTCCCCCCCCAGACAGGAGCCTGCTCTTCCCCCGAGGACCTCTGGTGGGAGGGGGAGGGGCGGGGCAGGGAAGATCTCTGGGGCCCTGAGGGCGGGGGAAGGGAGGGAGGGGCCAAACCCCGGGTGTGTGCAGAAGCTGCCGCTGCACCCCCAGACGCAGCTCCCCGGGATCCCGGAGCCAGAGGCTCCGCCTTGCTCACCGGGCTCAGCCCTCAGGTTACCGCAGGGGCGCTCTCCCCTCATCCCCCCACTGGCCTTGTGGGTCACACGCTTCACCCCAGCCCTGGAGCTACGGCACAGGTCCCCTAGGCCCTCCAGCCTCCTAGAGAGCTGTTTTAAACATTGTAGCAAAGGGTGTGCAGGGTCACCCCAAGCCCCCGAGGGAAGGGCGGGGGCTGCATCGGCTCGGTAAGCCCGCCAGTCCCCTCTGCTTCTGGGCTTTGTGTGTGTGGGGGTGCTAATACCCCCATCCTTGAGCATGCCTGTCCATGCCCCACCCTGGGATCACAGCCCAGGTGCCATAAACTGGGGGGCTCCGGATGGGGATATGTGCCTGACTCTGGGAAAGGGTCCACCTTTATTTCTCCCAAATGGAAAACCAGTTTTCTCAGCACCTTATGTTGAATAAATTATCCTTTATCACGTGCCCAAAGCCCAACACAGGGCAGGTCCACTTCTGGCTTTCAGAGAAGGAGCTGCTTCAAATCATCTTCAACTCGGAACCTTCCGGAGCCCTGAGGTGGGCCAGGGTCCCAGGTCCCACCTGTGGATCGGCACAAGGCCCACACCAGGGGACCAGTGGGACGTCAGCAGCAGGCTCAGCTCTGCACACACGCAGCACGTGTGGGGAGACTGGGCATGTGACCCCCCGGATGCAGGCGTCTGGGCTGCTGTACTTCCTCAAAAGGCGTCCCCGGTCCCTGGCAGGACGCACGGGTCCCAGGGTCCCCTGGATCAGGTGGGGCCCAGCGTGTGCGCCTGTCTCCCAGGGTCTGCTGCTCGAGTCCCACAAGGAGCCAGGGGGCTGTGCCAGTGCCCAGCGCCCAGGCAGGGATGCCCAAGGGTGCGGCCGCCGCCCAGGGCAGAGGGTGGGGGACGGAAGGCCAGCGGCGCACAGAGAACTCCAGGGAGGGGCGGGCTGGGCTGCGAGGGCTGCAGCCGCCACTTGCGCTTCATTCGCCGATTCTGAAACCGGGTTTTTATCTGCGGGGGAAAAAAGATCAGAGCGAGGGGGGCAGCGGGCTGCTGCCCTAGCCTCCCTTGGCGGGCCCCGCCCCGGGCCTCACCCGCACCTCGGACAGCCACGCCTTCTGGGCCGGCGGGCGGTGCTCGGGGGGTCCCCGCAGCGGCGGCGCTGGAAGGAGCTCTCCAGGGTGCTGAGCCGCTGCGCCGAGAGGGCCGTGCGCATGCGCGGGGTTGCGGGCCGCCTTGCTCAAGCCCGAGGGAGGGCAGAAGGGCACCGAGTCCCTTTGGCTACACGTGCTGCCCACAGGGGCCCGGCTCCCCTCGCCTGGAAGACGCCGCGGGTCTGACCTGACGCATGTCCCTCGCTCGCTGGCCCTGGCACTGGTCCCTTCCAGAGAAGGTCCTCCCCCTCCAGTCCTCTCCGGGAGGGGGCGGGCGGGGTGAGAGCCGGTGGAGCCCGTTCTATGCAACGGCCCGAGGGACCAGGGAAACTGCCTCAGACACCACTAGCCACTGCCTGCCACCACCAGCCGGGTGCCTGTCAAGTCTGCGTTCTGATTTCTAAGTTAGGAGACCGCCGTAGCACTCAGCACCCCGAGTCATCAGGTCGGCCAGTGTGAAGGCCCCTTACCCGTGTGTGTGTAACCCACGTCTACTATGCCCGGGGCCGCAGACCTTACAAACTCGGTTTCCACTTGCCCTGGAGGGACCGGGGTGGGGCGGTGCGTGTAGCTGGTCAGCACGAGGGGCTGTGAAGCAGGGTGACTGGCTGGGCTTTTGCGGGGAGCTGCTCGTTGCAGAGAATAAATTTAAAGTTTCAACTCATCAAAGTATAAACTTACTCCATAAAGATTAAACTTTTTTAAAATCGAAAACTTACACCGGCAACCCTCCCTTTCAACCACATAGAAATTCGAACCTCGAAGCAATGATGAAATCACAAAGAGTAAAAAAAGTAAAAAAACAGAGAAGGCTCGTCAGACGCCGAAGGGCGACCCAGGGCTCGGGTGCACGCAGCCCGGCAGAGAAGCCCCCCGGGCGGAAGGAGAGAGGCGCCCTCAGGCCCCGGCTGCCCCTGCGACATTCCAGGTGGGCTGTGAACTGGCCAACGTCCTCTAGACACCAAACCGACGCGCTGGCTTTGTTTGGGGGGGCACGACTACCCCTCTGGCCGGGACAGGTGTCACAGCTCTAAGACCAACCCGTGACTCTTGCAAAGTGGGCCAAGGCTACTGGGGACTTGAAAACATGGCTGCCAGTGGGGACCCGGGCCGCTGGGCCGGGCCTGGGTGACGGGGCTGACGACCAGCCCTCCAGGCGGAGGTTGTCGAAGAGGGTCCCAGAGGGCCTGAGAGTGGGGGGATCTCGTGTGGCTTCTGCTTCCAAGGCAGTGCGCCCTCGCCAGGGGGCTCTGGCAGAACCCCGAACCCCGGCCCCGAGAATGCCCCTCCTCCCACCCGAGCACAGTGGACGTGTCAGGGCAGGTTCGGCCTCCCCCGACTCTACCCCAATCTGGGAGGGGGTCCTCCCCACCCTGACACCTACCAGTTGTGGGCGTCCCCAGGGTAGGTACTCCTGAGGACTCCGCTCCCTCCCACGCCTGTGCTCTGAGGGGGCTCCCCACTGCTGGACACCCCGGCTGGGGCAGAGCAACCGGCCCGCGTGACTGCTCTGGGAGAGCCAGGCCACAGAGCCAAAGCTGGAAGGCGGCTCTCGGCCACTGGGCAGGGTGGAGGGGCGCATGCCTGGGCCCTGGGGGCTGTACGAGGCCCGCCTGGGGACAGAGGTGGGGCGGGGCGGAGCTCTGTGCTCCTCCCGCTGAGCAGGGCTGGGCTGCGTTTGTAAGACCGGGAGGGGGAGGGAGGTAGGAGGGGGAGGGAGGTGGGCTTGCAAGGATGGCTCAAATCCTCCCATTAAGTAGCATCTAATCGCCTTCAATTCAGAAGCACACAGGAGGCCATTCACACCTCCCCCCACCTCCGAGAAGTCTGGGGGAGGGGCGGGTTGCATCCTGAGCTAAGGGAGTGGCAGTGGCGGGACTTGTTACATCCTTTCATCTGCCTCCACCCGACCCAGGCTGACCCTGGCTGGCCCAGGCTGCGGGAGGAGGGTGAGCACGGCCCCACCCACCTCAGCCCCCTGCGGGGACCATCTCCCCACCCTGGGCAGGTTCTACAATCTGCTGTCTGTCTGCAGAGCCCGAGGTGACAGCTGTGCAGCTGACAGAAGTTGCTTGGGGGGAATCAGCTTCCAGGACAGGGTGGGCCCTGCCAGTGTGGGCGTCTGCGGGGTCCAGCTTGAGCCCCCGGAGAGCAATCTAAGGCATTCCTGGGAGGTGACTGCCACAAGGCAGACAGGGCGGGAACCGCCAGGCTCTAGTAGGCCCTGGTCTAGTCACCCCCAGTCCCTCTGCTGGGTCCCACTCCCATGCCAGGAGTTGCCTCCAGATTCGGGTGACACAGGAGGGAGGGGCTGCCGGCTCCCAGCACAGGCGCCCCCCCACCCCACTCCCAGGACGGACTAAGCAAGGACAACAGAGCCGCCATTCTCGCCCTTTGTGGCTGGGGAACTATGAAACCCGAGCTGCAGCGGGGTGCCCTGGGGCCGGTCACCCTGTCCCCACGGCCACTTCACTCCTGAACTGGCCACGAACTCCATCCGGGAAACCGCTGCTCTGGGGGAGGCGGCAGGCGCAGTCCCGGGGGCCCAGAGCGATGGCCACGCACGAGCCTGCGGCCGGAGGCAACGCCCACCCGGCGGGACCGCGTCCCTCTCCTGGACGCGACCCCGCGGGCGCACACGGAAACGCCGCGCCCGCCCAGAGCGTCCCCCGAGCGAACCGCGGGGAGACCGTGGGGTCAGCAGCCTGCGCTCCCCTGCGCCGGCGCCACCCGGGCGGGGAACCGGCAGCCGCCCCGCGCCCCCCGCCGGTGGAATCAAAGGGCCCCGGGGCCTCGCCCTGGGATTAACGGCCCAGACCCGTCCGGCGCCGGCCTCTGACCCGGGTGTCCCTCCAGCCCCTGCGTCGGCAGCCTCCGGGGTCACCGGACTGGGGATCTGAGTCACTCCTGGGGGGTGTCTCGTGAGAGCCGCAGGACGCCCGGAAGTGAGCAGTGGGGGACCCTCACTGCGCGTGGCCCGAGCTCCCCTGTGGGGCAGGCGCCTGGCGCGTCTGCGACACGGACGTCCCGCTACCTGGGGACAGAGGCCAGGCCGGTGGGGCCAGCGCGGAGCGCCCCCAGAACAGACGGGGGCGGGGCGGCTCCCACGCGCCCGGCAGCAGAAGGAAGCCCCCCGCCACGTGCTCCACGGGCGCCCGCACGGCCTCCTGCGCCGGGGACCGCGCGCCCCGCGCCCAGCGCGGTGACTTCGGGAGCGTCGGGGCCGACAGCTGCCGCGGCTTCCGCTTCCGCTCCTTTCACGGTGGGGTCGTTCGTCCCCTCGCCCCCCACCTCGTCGGGGCCCCTCTAATGGCCCCCGCCCGCGCTCCCCAGCTCCCACCTGCAGCCCCGGCCCGAGTCCGAACGGGACCTCCCCCAGCAGGGCGTGGGGGGCCCCCTCTGCCCTCCCCCCAGGCCCTGGCGGCGGCCTAGGGTGGTCCCCGCGCTCCCCAGCGGCCCCTCCGCCATGATGAGCCCCACACCGCTGCGCCTCCCACCTGGGCCAGCGCGGGCAGCGGGGCTCGGGGGTCTGGCTTTCCGGGGGCCCCAGTCCCGCGTCCGGCCCCTCCCTGGCTCCATTCACTCAGACCTGCCCCATTCCCGCCCTGGCTGCTGGCCCGCCAGCCCCTCCCCCACCCCGATCGCTCCTGGGGGCGGCCCCTCCCGCCTGCAGTCGCTACACTCGCCGCCCTGCCCCTCCTCCGGCCTCCCCTCCCCGCCCTCCTGCCCTGCACCGGCCCCTGGGACCGCTGGCCTGGGGGTCCAAACGCGTGTTTGTGGAAAGGGCCCAGGTGTGAGGGTGGGGGCGAGGTGGGCACCACAGAGTCAGGGGGAGAGCGTCTGGTGGGCGGGTGTGGGGGGTGGGATTCCCAGGATGCAGGCCTGACCCCCTCACCCGGAAGGGGCTGTTCCCACTTCCGTCTGCCTGGGTATTGGGGGTGTCTCCCTGTCCATTGTGTTGGCCCCTTTCCCACGCCCCCTTTCCCATGGCCCACCTCTGAGGGGCCCCTCTGCCCACCTGCATGCCACTCTCAGGAGGTGGACAGGCAGTGGCCACTGATGCCACAGGGAGGCAGGGCCCTGGAGGCCCAACTTGAAATGTCTCTTATGGCCGGGGTCCTGCAAAGCTGTGGGAAGTGGGGGCTCCAGGACCCACGCAGGTGATCAGCAGGGACAAGGAGGAGGGCCTGCTGGGGGCGCCCCCCAGGATGAACCCGGTCACTCAGGCCCCGGGGTGCCAGGCGCCGGTTAAAGACCCAACAACGCAGTGTGTGGTTTTAAACCAGGACCGACAGATAGAGGGGCAACTCCAGCGGTGGCCGACAGTGACGTCAGCCCCGAACGTCTCTGGTCACCCTGGAGGGAGCTTGGACTGGAAGGTCTCAGGCTTTGGTGAACGGGATGGGATCTGGCGACTGAGTTAGATGTGAATTAAAGGGCGAACTTCTGAAGACGCGACCTTGAACCAATGACACGGGACCGCAAGATAAAATAGAATTTTGTGCAAGGACTGAATGTGAACTCGGGCATTGGTGGGGATTTAAATTAACCCAGATTAGAAATTCAGCTTCTTCGTCGCACCGGCCGTGTTTCGAGGGCCTGGGGACCACGCGTGGCGGGTGGCTGCCGCGGTGGACAGTGCAGGCCCGGAACGTTCCCATCAGGGAGTTCAGAGGCAGGTGCTGCCCAGGCAGGAAGGCGGTGGACACTGCAAGGGCAGTGACCCCCTTCTGGGGGACTCAGGTGACAAAGATGATAGCAGATGCGGGTGACAGCCATGGGGACTCAGGTCCTTGGGCACGGGGAGACGGGATGGGCTCACCCGCCGGTGTGGTGGACGCGCCTGTGCACAGGGACAGCGCAGACAAGAGGCTGAGCGAGCGCCCCCAAAGCCAGGAGGCAGCCGCCAGCAGCGGGGGGCTGGCCTGAGCACCGTGGCGATGCGGGACACAGGACCCCCATGTCCGTTCACGCAGGCAGGCCTCGGGGGAGACCGTGCGCTCATCACGGCGGCTGCTAGTGATGTGTCCGTAGGGACAGAACCAGAAGGTACAGGCGGCAGAGCTGCGGGGTCAGAACGCGCACGGGGGACGTGCCTTATAGTTCGGGCTGTGCGTGCTCGGAGCCAAGCCCAGGACGCCCAGCGTTAAGACATAGGACAGGACGAGGACACCCCTCAGCCGACAGGAGACACGATGGACACACCGAAGGGCACTGGCTGGCCGCTTGGGGTCACAGCATGCTGCGATGCGGCCTCTCAGACCCCCAGCCTGGGGCCCTGCCCTTCGGAGCTGTGTGGGGGTTGGGGGCGCACCCGCAGTGGGGCTCATCAGACAATAGGCTTTGGGAGAGTCTGGAGGGCTGAGCAGGGACAGGGTTGGGAAGCAGGCTATGTCTCCAACAAGGTGACACCTGGAGTCGGTGCTGAGGACCAAGCTGCAATGTCTGTGCCCTGGGGACCTGCCGTGGACACACAACTAGCGCTCAGCTCCGTCTGGAGACCACCCCGGCCTCACTGGGGTCCCCCTTCTCCCAAGTCTCTCCAAAAGGGCGTGGGGGAGGGGCTGCCTCCCGCCACCTGCTGCCGAGAACCCCAAGGCCAAGGGGGGGCGGAAGGGCGTCCCTCACTCAGCCGGTGGCCCCGGGAAGCCACTTAAGCCTGAGTGAGCCGCTAGGTGGTGGAAAGGGCCCTCCCAGCGCCACCCAGCAGGGACTGTCGTGGGCATTGTCATGCTGACGAGGTGCCTCAGGCTATTTCCTCGTCTGGGCCAGCAGAGGGGCCCCCTGCCCCCACCCGGCCTGCTCAGCAGACCTGGGCCCAGGGTGGGGCCCACAATCGCTATTTGGAAAATCTCTCCTGGAGCAATTTTGGTAAAAGTCCTCTTCGATTGCGGGGACTCTGGCTTCACCCAAGGTCGAAAGTCTCAGCCCCCCCCAGCCCCTGCGGCCCACTCCAACCAGCCCCCTCCCTGGGGACAGGCCGGGCCCTAGCCCCGCTGAGCCTTAGCTTCCCCCCTGTCCCCACCCTGTTTTCCAGACTTTGCTCAGGCCAGCAGCCCAGGGCTGGCCTGGAGGGTGGAGCTCTGGGAACACCTGGCCCCTGCAGGCCCCCCTGCGAGAGACTGCTCTCACCTCCCCCACAGGCCCGGGGGAGCTCGGCCAGCCCTCCCCGCCCCCCCGGGGGGCCTGACCACCCCCTTGTGTTGCTGGGCAGCGGCGCCTTTTCCGAGCCCCTGGAGAGTGGCCCGAGGCAAGGCCTGGCTACCGACACAGGTCCTCCCCACCCCGTCCCAGGCCATTTTATCCTCGCCCTGAGGTTACCTGCAGACAACCAGACTGAAGTCGGGGAAAGACATCTTTTTATTGAACAGCCCCAGGTGTGGGGCAGGGCAGCAGGACGGGGTCGGGGCCCAGGGGAGCGCGGCGCTGCAGAAGGGAGCGGCAGGCCTCACTCCCGCGGGTCCGCCAGGACGCCCCTCTCCGCGGCGGCGCTGCCCAGGATGAAGCCCACCGCCAGGGACACGGTCTGGTCGAAGGAGCCGCGCAGCTGCTCCACGTGCTGGTTCAGGGTCAGCAGCTGGTCGCGCAGGGGGCCGAGGATGGCCACGATGTCGCCCAGGTGCCCCAGCGTCTGCAGCAGAGCCGCGTTCAGCGACGGAGGCGCAGACGGCGGGGGCGCGTGGTTTTCGGGGCGGCCGGGTGGCGAGCCGGGGTCTTCCCAGGCGGAGTCGGGCGGCGGGGAGTTGGGGGCGTGGAAAGGCGCGTGGTCCTCGGAACGGCTGGGAGCGGGGGTGAACGTGGCGTGCGCCGGCGGGGAGCCCGGGGCGCCCGCGGGCTTGGGCGGGGACGAGCTGAACCGGAGCGTCCAGGCGGGGTCCGCGTCCGGGTCGCGGGCGGCGGGCATCGGCGGGGCGCCTGCAACGCGAAGCGGACGGTGAGGCCGGGCTCCCGCCGCGCGGCCGCCGCTGCCCCGCCCCGGCCCCCCGCCACCTACCTGGCTCAGCCGGCGTGCTGGGGGCCGGGCGGCGGCCGCGCTGGGGGCGCCCGGGGGAGCGGCGGCGGCCGCGTCTGCGCCCGGTGTCGCCGAGCAGCCCCATGAGCTCGCGGATCTGGGCGTCGAAGGGCCCGGGCGGCTGGTCGTGCGCATCGCGGAGCTTGTCCTTGAGGAACTTGTAGCGGCGGCGGCACTGCGCGGGCGTGCGCCGCACCTGCTGGCGGGCCAGCGCGGCCGACACGCGGCGGTAGGTGGGCAGCGCGCGGCGGCGGTCCAGCAGCAGCGCGCGCCACACGGCCGGCTGCAGCAGCGTGCCCAGCAGCAGCTCCGTCTCGTGCGCGCTCCAGGGCGTGCGCTGGGCCGAGCCCGGGGACACTGGGGCGCCGGGGGACCCGGGCGACGCGGGCGCCGCCGGCGCGCCGGGCGAGGCGGGCCGTCTGGGCGGAGTCCCCGGGCCGTCCCCGACCGACCGCAGCTCGGGGTCCGGGCTGGCCGGCGCCAGCGGCTCGGGGAGCGGCGGCGGGGGTGGCCGTCGGGGCCGGAGCAGCATCTCGGGGCCGGGGGGCGCGCTGGGGTCCGCGCCGCGGCCCGCGAGGCCGCCCACACGCGCTCTGAGGATCCTGCGCGCGTCCGGCCTCCGTCGGAGCGGGAGCCCGGCCGGGGCGACGCGGCCCTCCCCCCGCCCCGCCCCGGCCCGCCCCCTCCGCGCGCCAAGTTCAACTCGGGCCGTTCTGGAGCCCGGGTTTCCCGCCAGCCTTTCGGCCGGAGGCCGCGAGCGCAGGAAGAAACCCCGCCCCCGCCGACGGGAAGACGCTGCCTAACAATTGGGGGTGGGGGGGGGGTCGCACTTTTTAAACTGTTTAGTTGAGATGCAAACTAATGCGGTGACGTGATTAGGCGTAAAGGTCAACTCGTGTGTACGCATGTGCCATGCCCTCTCACCACTGCGCAGATGGGGGGTGGAACTTTCTAGCTTCGGGAGGCTCCCCCGCTCCGGCTCCGTGTTGCTTTGTGCGCCCCAGGATGCTGTTTGCGGATTCGCTTACGCGCTGGCTCCGCCCCCGCCCCCCTTCTGGTGCGGGTTTGGGGTGTGCACAGGAGGGAGCGGTCATCACTGAGTGCCAGCCCCTCGGGGCTGGACCCGAGGGAGGGCTGCGTGGGGTGGTCAGCAGTGGCGTTGCGATTCACACGTATAAGTCACGGAAAGACGCTCTGGCCACGCCATGGTTAGTGTCCTGTCCGGTCCCTCCCTGACGTGGGCAATAGGACAAAGATGCCCAGCGTGGCCTCTTCTGTTCTGCATCGTTCTAGAAGCCCCAGCCAGAGCAATAGGACAAGAAAAACGGGTAGGAGGTCTCCAGACTGGCGAGAAGACGTGAAACAGGATGCCGGCGGTTACATGGGGCGTGCGGGGGCCACGCGCCGCGGTTAGATGGACAGGCGGACTTAGCAAGGCCCCCGCACGAGCAAGCGCGTCAGCTCTGCTGCCGGTTTCTCGGCCGCGTGGGTCGCAAACAGCAGAGTCCCGTGCTGCCCGCCCGGGGGCACCTCGTGACGGTGGCAGGTTGGCTGCGTCTGACACGTCAACACTCCCTGGACCGCAGACTTCATTTGGTGGTGCGGTGCCCCGCCAGGGACCCCCTTCTGTCCCAGGGCCCCCCCCGCGGCGTTTCTCCCCGGCCTGCCCCGGCCACGGCCGTTTCTTGGCCTTGTTCTCACGTCCTTGACACTTGGAGGACGCTGGTCGGGTATCGTGGCAGGTCCTCAGCTTGGGTCTGCCTGGGCTCGTGATGAGACGGTTTCGGGGGTGTGGGGAGAAGGCCACGGAGGTCCGTGCCCCGGGGTGCCCGCGTCTGCCCACTGCCCTGCGTGGCAGCCAGTCGCCTCCGCTCGGGGAGTGCCCGAGCTGCACCCCGGGGCGTCCGCATGATGTTCGGGGTCCTCCTGGAGCGCCCCCCGCTTGGCCCTTCCCCGGCCGCCGTGGGTCAGGTGGACTCACGGGCATTTGTCTTCCTCTGGACACTGGCGTCTGGCGCTGGGGTCGCCCAGCTCGGCCCTGGGGGTCCTTCGCAGCCCTCTTCCTCCCTCGCTCTTGTCTTCTGTCCGCTGACATGTCCCCCACCCCCGCCGGCCACGCACTTTCTTGCTTCTCACACTACAAGATGCTCCTGGCCACCTGGTACCGTCCCTGCCCCGGCTGGAATCAGCGGTTCAGCCAGTTCTCCCAGCGTGCGTGTGTGTGTGTGTGTGCGCGCGTGTGCGCGTGTGCGTGTGTGTGCGCGCGCGCCTGCAGCACCCGGTATTCCGAGGCGGTCTCCCATCCAAGTACTAAGCAGGCCCGACCCTGCTTAGCTCCCGAGATCAGACGGGATTGGGGTGGCATGGCCGTGAGGTGGCATGTCTAGGGTGGCGTGGCCGCAGGCTGAGTCTTTGTCTTTTGGAGAATGGCATCTGTAAGCTGATAACGGGGGTGTCACTGCTTCTCAGTCATTGGTTCTGGGGGACCTGCCCCAGGGGATACTTGGCGAAGGCTGGAGACAGGGCTGGTGGCCGCACTGTGGGGGCAGAGGCCAGAGGTGCCGGGCTGTGGGGCCACGGGGTGGCCACAGCGCAGCGGTCAGTGGTGGACCAGCGGCCGCCAGCCCTGCGTCCCCGTGTTTGGTGTGTGCGCAGAAGGTGGAGGTTGCCGCTGTTTCTGCGCGAGCCCCTCCCCCGCCCACCACTCCGTCCTGCCCTCGGCCTGCAGAGCGGCCTGGGCCGAGTGGGCCTGGCGGAGTGCAGTCTCCCCCACAAGCTCCTGGGCCTGCTCCGGCCGGGCCGGGGGCCAAGGCGGCGGCCGGTGGGGGTGGGGGCGGCTGGCGGGGAGTCCACGGGCACTGCCGGAGCAGCAGAACGCGCCCTGCTCTGTGGAGGAGGTGGTGGGGGTGGAGGGCGGCTGCTGGAGTCCCCGTCGCCAGACCCAGCCCCGTGTCTGGGGCTGCTCAGCCTCACAGTGCTTTAGTTGATGGCCGGTGTGACAGGCCACTCCGAGCAGTGGCGAGGGCCGTGCCAGTGGGCTATTCTGGCGATTCTGTGGTCAGAGCTGGGGTGAGGACCGGGTGGGCCCTTCTGCGTCCCCCCTGCCCGGCCAGGCTGTGGCTTGGCTGTTTGGGGCCCCAGGGGAGGCTGGGCTGAGCGAGGGCATCTCCACGTCCACGCCTGGGGCTCCCGCGGGCTTCCCGAGGGGTCACTGCCCGCCTGGCGGGGGCTTTGGCCAGAACCAGCAGCAGAGCGGGCTGGTTCCGTCCCGGGCTGGGGGTCCTGCGGGGTCGTCAGCTTTCAGTGCAGCGCAGGGAGGGACAGATGTCCCCACGGCACCGTCCTCCAGTCTCAGGGGGCTGAGTTCAGGCTGGTGACGGCCCAGGCCACCGGCCCCCATGCGGTGGACGACAGGACCCCAACCACACAGCGTCGCCGCGGAGACACACGGCACGAGCCGCGGGGAAGCGGTCTGGGTAGAAACGAGTTTATTTGGAGCCCCACACCAGCAACGGGAGGGTGCCATGCACGGGGTGGCACGTAAGCCGAACGCCCAGTCCGTCTGTCCCCCGAACGGGGTGCTAACACGGCTGGTGTCCGTTTTGCTGGAACTACCTGCGCTTCAGGCCTGCGCCACTTTCTGCTGAATTCAGGTCTGAAGACCTGAGAGTCGATTGGCAGAACGCAACCCTTGTACAAAAGCCTACAAAAGGCGGAGCCACGTTTGCATGGCCAGGCGTGCTGAGCTCGCTCGCGGCCCGTGTCAGCGGGACCCGGGTGTCCCCGACGCGCCCGTGGGCAAACAGCGGACACTGACAGGGCAGCGTTAGTTCACAAGTTACAGTTTCCTAGCTACGCTGCTGGCTGGTCGCTCTAAAGGGTCACTAATCCTAGAACTCAGAGGAGCCGCCGTGGGGTTTGCAGCGATTTGCGAGGGAACGACAGTGGTGCCTGGGACGGTGCCAGGGTGTCTGGCCTCCCGCCGTGGGATGTGAGGGCTGGCCCCGTCTGAGGGCGTCCTCCACCCGCTGGGCAGCACCCAGCAGGCCGTGTGGAAGCAGCCGCGGGGAGCTCGGCAGCATCGGGCAGCAGACCTCGCCCCCTCGTCCGCCTGGCGCAGCGCGGGCGAGGGCAGGCTGCGGGAGCACCGCGTGCGCGTGGCATGCATGGCTGCTGAAGGCGCTGGGCGGCAGCCACAGCCCGGGGGCCCCCAGGCCACCAGACGGGGATTGGGGGGGACGCTCTCGGGCCCGAGGCCATGCCCCCCCCCCCCCCCCGTGGCGCTGCTGTGTCTTGTGTGCTTTGTTAGGGAGCGGAGCAGCCCGGCTGCGCTCGTCCTGCCCGGAGCTGTTGTGAGTGGCGGGCAGCAGGTGCGTGGGGTGAAGCTGCAAGGCTCGTACGGGCAGCGGGAGGGGCTGCGGGCTCCAGCACCCCGGGGATCTGAGGATCTGGGGACGATGGGGTCAGATGGCTTCGAGACAGTGGGGGGCGGTTTGGGGCTGGGAGTGTACACCGGGGCCCGGCGGAGGGGGCTCAGGACCCCGTGGGTGGTGTGGGGTCAGAGGTCAATCTTGCTCCTTTGCTGCTGGGCAGACGGAGGCTGGACCCACAAGCACTGCTGAGGGGGCAGCTGAGTTTCCGCACCTGAGTGGGCGGGCGGGAGGGGGGAGCCACCTCCTCCGGGGCGTGCGTGCGGGTCCTGGGGAGCCTCCTGCTCTGTAGGTGTGGACGTTACGATCTGGGTTTTAGGGGTGCTAGCTAGCAGAGCACCCCGACGTCCTCCGGGGCCTGTCCTGGGGGGTCAGGGCCGAACCCCGCGCCCCCTCCGGGCACGCCCTCGTTGGGGCGGTGTGGACGGCAGGCAGCGGGCGGGCCCTGCCCCCACCGTGGAGCCCAGCGCGTCCTCGTCACTGGAACGTGGCCCTCATCCTGCGCAGCTTGTGCTGGAGCCCCCGGCAGTGCCTGTCGCCCGCGGCCGGCTCGGCACCGGCCCCGCCGTCGGCCGCCAGCACGGAGACGTCGGCCCCGCTGAACCGCGCGATCCTCTGCCGGAGGCTGGACTGCAGCTTGGGGTCGGGGGCGAAGGTGTAGGGGTTCTCCTGGAGCGCGTGCACCTGGCTCGCCACCCGGGCTATGTTCCTGCGGGCGGGGGGAGGGGGCGTCGGCCGCGGAGCCCCCGGCCCCGACCCCGGGAGCTGAGCCGAGGCCCCACGGGTCTGTGTTCACAAGGCCAGACCTCATTAGACCTGTCCACCTGTCCGTCCATCTGTCCGTCCGCTTTCCGTTCACGGTTGCTGACAGGCGGCCCCCTGCCAGCCGCGGGGGGCACACAGGTGTGAGGGTGCTGGGCGTGCACTGCTTCAGGCACGTGGTCGGTGCTCAGCATGTGCTGGACGGCAGCTCGAGCCACCACCGTGCGGGGTTTACACCCCGGGGGCCGGCCAGTGCTGTGAGCCAGGGCCGTTTCCCTGGAGAGCGCCGGTCAGTGACCAGTGACCCCTGGGTGTCGTCCAAGGGGACCTCGGAGTGGGAGCCTGGGTGTCAGGGGGGCGGGGGTGCGGAGACGTCTGGCCTGGGTGTGGCGGGGGAGCCGTGTGTCCAGCATGGATGGCGTCACCGTTGTCAGTCACCACAGCCAGGTGCGTGCGCATAGTCAGGACGAGGGGACACTGCCCTCGGCCGGGGCCCTCTGCGTCGGGCGTCCCTGTGGGTGGTCGCCCCCACTCCGCTGATCTCCGACACGAAGTGTGCACTGTGCTGTCTCTTAAATACTGTTTTCAAGTTGGTGGTCCAAAGGGGACCTTGTGCGGAGCCGGTGGGACCACTGGGCTCAGGTCCCTGGGCCATGTTTGCGGAGCAAGGCCACCCGCCCTTGACACTGAGGAGCGTGGCACTGGGACAGGTCCCGCCCCGCCCCCACCTACCTGCCCTGTGGGTGACGAGGAGAGAGGCAGGGACAGAGGGCTGGTGGCGGGGGGGTGGGGGGGGCCTCAGAGGGCGCCCTGCGCTGGCTGAGGCACAAAGGGGCAGCGTTCCCTTTGGCTGGGGTCAGAGTGGTTTTGCAACCAGACACCCCCAACCCGTGCCTCCCAGATGGGCCCCCAGGTGTGTTGGGCCCCCGAGGAGCAGGCTGGGGACTGGCTAAGGGTCCCACACGGACAGTCCCCGGGAGAGGGAGACGTGACACTGGGCCAGGGAGGGTGGCACAGGCCGGCGGAGGCGAGGTTCCAGGCGGGCCTGCATCGCCCGCGGGAGGTCACGCTGCTTTGGGGCGATGACCAGGGGCTGCCCACGCCCAGCGGCAGGAGGTCGGGAGGTGCTGGCACCCCGTTTGCAGAGGAGGGGCTGCAGCTGGCCGGGGTAGGGGGAGGGAGGGCCCGGCTGGGTGCGGGGCGGGTGGGGGGCCCTCACCTGAGCTTGCTCCACCTGTGGGCCCCGTTGGTCATGGTGAAGCCGCCCGTCTCCAGCTGCTGGATGTGCATGGCCAGCAGGCGAGCCGAGGGCAGGGTGGGCTGGGCCCGGGACCGCCGGCCTTCCATCAGACACAGGCTGTCGCTCTTCAGGAAGACCTGGCCGCCCAGCGGGGCGGGGACAGGAGGACAGGCCGGGGGTCAGTCCTGGGCGCCCCGCCAGCGGCCGGCTCAGCCCGGCCAGTCCCAGGAGGCGCCCGTGTGCCGACTCACGGCCCAGGCTAGGCACACCTGGGGTGGTGGGGTCAGGGATGGGAGTGCAGGTGTCGTAGGCACCTGTCGGACGGCTGTCAACCTCCCACCACCGGCAGAGATGGCCAGCTCTCTCCCTAACGCTCTCCCGTGGGCTGCAGGGAGGAGAGCGAGGTGGGCCAGCTGCAGGGCCCTGTCTGGTGTCCGCCGAGGACACGCCCCCCCCCAGCAGAGCTGTGTCTGGGGTGGGGCCTGGGCTCTGCCCGCTGCAGTCTGCCCCTCGCGACCTCACGAGGCCGCCTCTGTGCCCTGCCAGGCGGGCAGCGAGCCCGGGTCCTCCGGGCTCCCGTGCCCGGCGCCGCTGGCCCAGCAGGGGGCGCTGGGTGCCCTGTGACGGGGAGCATGGGGACAGGGCAAGGCCATCGTGGAGGGTCCGTGTGCCCTGGGGCCGCGGTGCAGGCTCTGCCGGCCCCTCCCCCTCCCGGCCTGCGTTTGGGGGACCCCGGGGGACAGGAGCCGCGAGAGGCGTGCGCGGAGCGGCGGTACCTCCACGGCCTTCAGCTCCTCCATGATCTGCGCCATCTTCGCGGGCAGCACCCTCCAGGCCTGAAACGGGAGCACGGGTGAGCGCGCGGCGCGGGGGTCAGCGCGGGGTCGGCAGGGGGCGGCCGCGGCCCTCGGGGGCACTCACGGACGACTGCCGCACTGCGAGGTGCTCCAGGCCGCCCAGGATCTGCATGGCTGTCGCGAAGTTCCTGTGCTCGTAGCAAGACTTGGCGACCAGCAGGAATTTGGACAGCAGGTTCACCTGCAGCTGGAGCGGGAGACGGCGTGCTCAGCGTCCTCCCGCCGCGAGGGACACGCGGGGACGTCTCGGGGCCCGGCCGTGGGCGTGAGGACCGGGCAGCTGGGCCCCGGTGTGCGTGGTGGACGGGGAGTGGGGCGGCAGGGTGGCTGCAGAGGCGACCGCGCCCTGCCTCGGCACAGCCGCGCCGGGGACGGACCCCTGCGCTGGGAGTGGGACAGACGGGGACAGATGGGGACAGGAAGGGCAGTCCACACTGGCAGGACACGGCCGATGCGTCCGAGGCAAGCAGCACAAAGGGCAGCGTCTTGCCCACCGGGCCGGCCTCACGGCAGGACGCGGTTTTGGCGCCCGAGCGGGCACGGGGTTCCCCGCGGTCCCACCGCTGCCCCTGGCACGCTGCTCATCGCGGGGGGAGGGCTGTGCCTGCCACCCCCAGACGGAGCCCGCCCCGAGTGCCCGCAGCGCCGCAGACAGCGCTCGGCTGTCACGCGATGCCAGAGGCTGCCATCAGGTTCCAAGCTGAGCCGACCCCCCTCGAGGGCGGCCGCGCCCCACAGACCGTCCTGTGGCCGGGGCTGTCCCTTGGTTGCTTGGGTGGGCCAGACACCCTCCCACCGGGCTCGACCCGTCTGTGGCCGCTCGGACGGGCCCTGGAGGCCCCTCGCCGCTGTGTTCTCCGCCCGAGGGGCTCCGTGGAGGAGCAGACGCGGAGCGGGCGGCGTCAGGTGCTTTCGGCGGAAACCGGCCCAGCGCTGCGCGGTTTGGTTTTAAAAAACGTCGTGGCCAAAGAAATACGTGATACATGATCCTTCCGCGTCGCCTGTTTTAACAGTTCCGTGGCATCAGTTCCGTGGCATCGCCTGGTCGCGTCACAGACCTCGGGAACGGCCCGCCGGGCGGCCCCGGTACCGCCGGCCGTGCGATGGGCGGCATTCGCCTCCTGGCGACGGGCCGGCTTCGCCCAGCGTCCGGGTACGCGTGGCCGGCGCTACGGCTTCATCCCCCTCGGGGATGGACAGTGGCCGCGGTGCGGGTGGGGTGGCGGCGTCCGTCCCTCCATCCACCGTGGCCACCGCGCTTGCTGCTTCCTCTCGGCTGTGCGCCATCGCTTTGAAACTTGCCTGACGACACGGAAACGCCATTTTGCTCTTGAACCCACCACCTTTCACCTGAGACGAGGCAGCGCTTTTCCTGGGACGGACGCTTCTCGCCCAACTCGCCTTTGCATCCCGTGGCCCCAGGATGGCGTGGGACGACAGTGCCACCGCGCTCGTCGCCGCGTCCCCCGCTATTGGAGGCTCAGGGTTCTCTGCGGCCGCCTCGCGTACGCCGACGTCCGTCCTCGTGCTGCGCTGAGCTCGCCGTGGGTGACAGCGTGTGACAACAGGCGCTTTGACGTGACGAGCACAGTGGCCGCGCACACGCATACACCTCCCTGCGCTGGTGATGTGTCTGTCCCCGCGCACGGGGACGTGGGGGCCGCTTGTGGTGCGGATGCCCCGGGCGTGACCCTCGTCGGCGCCGCAGGCCGACTGCTCAGGTGTGGGGACACGGGGCGCCCACGGACTCCGCCTTCTCATGGGCGCAGGTGTGGGAAGGGTCCCCGGAGGCGAGGTCCGTGGGGTGGCTCTTGACCCCAAGTTCACGCGCCCTGGATGATCCGTGCAGAGCCCGAGCACGCGGGCCAATGTGGGGGCCGCGTTCCGTGTCCCTCGTGCCGTTCGTAACACCGGGAGTCAGAACAGGCTCCTGGTCCCACGTCCCGGCAGCCGCAGTAAATCCCTGAGCCCGAGCGCTCTCCCCGGAGGAGAAGGACGGAGACTCTGAGCCATCGGCGGGCCTTGGGGGCCCCGCGGGGTTGGTGGAAGGCATGCAAAGGAGAAACCAGCTGCAGAGGCTGTCGCTGCCCGTGGACACAGCTCGGCCTCGCCACCCCGGGCAGGCGGCGGGTCCGGTGGGCTCTGCGGCAGCTCCCGGGGCCTCGAGGCACGTGACTGTCCCTGCCGGCCTGCCTGAAGCAGGGGGGTCGGTTCAGGCTGCGACACCCACAGTCCAGGCCAGGGCCCCCAGAAAGGGGGAGGCTCATCTCACCTGGACACCGACCTGTTTCACGTTCTCCACTAACTGGCCTAGGACACACGCTGTGCTGCTATCGGGGGTGTCACAGTGACCGAGGTGACCCCACCCCAAGGAGCTCCGCAGAGGGGGACAGTTGGGGGTCACCATTCCCAGCCTGGGGAGGCTGCTCAGGTGGGAGTGTGGATGGGCCCTGGGGGTGCACTGTGGACCCTGGGTCAGGCCCCAGGCCCCAGACTGTGTGAGGGGCTGGGTGAAGGGGGCAGGTCTGTGACGGTGACCGCGTGTGACACACACGTGTGTGTCTGAGTGACACGTGGGGATTCCACGGGGGACAGCGGCCGGAGAGCCGTGCAGGCCGATGTGGCAGGCAGTGTGCGTGGGGTGGCTGGACGCTGCCTTCCCCTCGTCTGGGCGGGGTCTGTGGAGCCCCTGCCCCCGGGAGCCGTCACGTCAGGTCCCACAGGGCGCCACGGGCCCCACGCCCCGCTCTGAGCTCAGAGCCATGGTGGCGCCCACCTTGGAGCTGGGGCTGGTGACGATCTCGGCGGCCACCCAGGTGCTGACGTCGTCCGCGCTCCGCAGGAGCTGCAGCAGGTACTTGTCTTGGACGTAGTTGGGCAGAAACAGGCTGCAGGTTTTGGCCGGCAGGGACTCGGACGTGGCTCTGCGGGAGACGTGTGTGTCACGGCGAGGCCACTGCAGCGGCCCAGGGCGGGGCCAAGCCGTGCAGGGCGCGGAGGGCCCGCCTTCGAGGCCGCTCGGGGCTCCGGCATGGCCCTTTGGCCACGGGTGTCCACGGGACACTTAGGCGTAGCCCCCAAGCCCCCCCCGCCAGCCGTCCGTCCCAGGATGCTGGCTGGACACTCACTTGGGGATGGCTGCGCTCTGGTCCGTGACGCCCAGGGCCCGGGAGTTTAAGAAGTGGACGGGATGGCACTTTTGAAATAACTCCTGCCGGGGACAAGGACACCGTCAGGGCACCTTCCCGGGACCCTGTGGTCACGCAGCGTCCCAGGGAGTAGCGGGGGGGCCTCTCGGCTGTCACCTCTCGGGATGGGGGCCTGGGAAGGGGAGGCTGGAGGCTCCAGGACGGAGGGGGCTGGCGGCACCCGCGAGGAGGGGGTGCCGGGGACGCGGCGACTGCCGGGCGGCCGGCCGTACGTGCCCACTGTGGGCCCAGAGCCCAAGCCTGTCCCGGGCCCCGCTGGGGGCGGCAGCTCCCCGCGGCTCGTGCGTCCGGCGGCCAACGCCGTGCGCGGCGTGTCCGCGCGTCCCGCCGGCTGCCAGCCGTGGCCGTGCCGCCCTCACCTGCTGCAGCAGCGTCAGCTGGGTGAACAGCTGCTGCGTGCTGTGCTCCGTCAGGAAGTAGGGCCCCTTCTCGCCGGCCTTGGCGTGCGGGCCGCACAGGTCCTCGAGGAAGCAGGGCTTGGGCAGCGCGGACGCGATGGTGTACTGGCGCTCCTTGTGGCGCGGCAGCGCCAGCCCCTTGCCCCGCGCCAGCCTCCAGGGGGAGCTCTGCAGGGCCGGGCGGGGGGTCGGGCGGGGGGCCGGGGGAGCACCCGGGCGGGGGGCCGGGGGAGCACCGGGGTGGGGGGTCGAGCGGGGGGTCGAGCGGGGGGGCCGGGGGAGCACCCGGGCGGGCTCCCGGCCCTGGTCTGTTCAGACTGGCTCAACGAGAGCCCCCCACGTCCCTCCCGCCCGTGGCCGTGTTGGCTCAAGGACACCCGTGCTGCTCATTTTAGTGGGGGGGGGGTCCCCGCGGACAGAGCACGAAGATTGGGGTTGTCCCCGCGTATCGTGCAAAGGGTCCTCAGACGCTGCCGTCCTCCCAGGCTATTTCCTGACAGTGCGTCTTCCACCTGGATCCCGGCCCCAGGGTCAGGAAGGTGGGGTCATCTGAGTGCCCGGCCAGGGCCTCTGCTGTCCCTCCCAGGGTGAGGGACGGGAGCGCAGCCCCACACACTGGCCCCAGGACTGGCAGCAAGGGAGCGTGCGTGCACGTGCACGGGCAGGCACACGTGTGCTCACGGGCATACACGTGTGAGTGCGTATGTGTCCGTGTGCGGCGCGCGTGTCCGTGTGCGGCGTGCGTGAGTGCGCGTGTGTCCGTGTGCGGCACGTGTGTGAGTGCGCGTGTGTCCGTGTGCGGCACGTGTGTGAGTGCATGCGTGTCCGTGTGCGGCACACGTGTGATTGCGCGCGTGTCCATGTGCGGTGCACACATGCGGGCCCCCCTGGGCCCTCCCCGGGGGGACCCCCACCTTGCGGGCGATGCCGTCTTCCGAGAGCCTCCTGCAGAGGGCGTTGAGCGGCCCCACGTCCTCCTTGGCCTCCCGGGGGTCCCCCAGGTCCGCGGCGCGCGGGGCACCCTCCGCCCGCCGGTTGGCCCCCACCTCCAGGAGGCCCAGCAGGTGCTCCGCGGAGCCGTCCAGGGGCAGGACCTGGACGGGGGCAGGGGTCACCGCCGGCCCCGAGGGGCGGCGCTGCCGGGGGCCGCCCGCCGCCCGCCCGCGGTCACCTTGGAGGAGAGGAAGGCCTCGAGCCGGGCCAGCAGCGCGGCGTTGCGGGCGAAGTCCACGGCGTGGCAGTCCTCCACCCAGGCCCGCAGCAGGCAGAGGCTGCGTCTGTAGATCTTGGAGAAGGTGGAGCTGGGGTCCTCCTGGGCTCTGCGGGCAGATGGGGGCCTGAGCCGTGCGGGGCCCTTGTCCCGGTCGCCCGCCAAGTGAGGCGGTGTGTGTGGGGTCGGCAGCGGCTCTGTCCTCGGGCGTTTCGGCCCAGGGATGGGAGGGGGTCACCAGCCACGCGGTGGGGGCCCAGGGCTCGGCGTCCCGGGCAGGGCCCGTTCCAGAGCACCTGCCGCCCCCACGGCACAGGACGTGGGGCTGGGAGGCAGGCTGGGGTGTCCCGTGAGCCCCCTCCCCACTAGGAGGGCGCTGATGTGGTGGCCCGAGGTTGCCCATGGGCACCAGCCTGGTGGGGGGGTCACCGGGGTGTGTGGTGGGGGCCGAGGAGCCGGCTCAGAGACCAGGCCGGAACATACCGCCCATTGCCCCCCACCCACCGTCCCCCACCCCAGCTGGCCCGGCCCTGGTGGCTGCGTGGCGGTTGGAGGCTGCGGCCTGCAGGCCCCTCCTCCTCGCGTGCTGTCTTGGCGCTGCCCGGCCCTCCGGGCCGTCCCTGCCCCACCCCCACGGGCGTCAGCGGCCTCCCCTGGCCGCCGGCCCCTCCTGCGGCGGCGGCGGGCCCCTTCTCCGCGGCGGGCCCCTGCCCCGCCGGCCGCGTGTACCTGGCCCGGGTGCTGTCCACGCGGTCCAGAAGGAAGTGCAGGAGGTCCTGGGGCGTGCAGAAGTAGCGGAAGGTGTAGAGGAACTGCTGCACGTAGCCCTCCAGGAAGGCGCCGCTGCACAGAGGGGGCCGTCAGCCCGCCGCCCGCCCTTCTGTCCCCCTGGCCCCCTGTCCCCCTGTCTCCCGCACTGCAGGGGCCGGCTCCCCCACCTTCACTAGCCCTGCTGCGAGTGTGTGCGAGCGTGACTGTGTGTGTGTGAACCCTGAGGGTGACATGTGAGCAGCTGTGAGTCCGGGGAGTGAGAAAGGTGGGGGGGGGGTCCGACAAGACTGCCCCCCGGCTGCTGGAGGAGCTGCAGGTGACCCGTCACCTGGTCACCCCAGGGCCTCTGTGGGCTGGGGACGCTGTGGCCAGGCTTGGCCAGAGACCAGGCAGCCAGCAGCCCAGGCTGCCCTGCAAGGGTGTCCCCAGAGGGCGTTTGCCTTCTGAGGACTCAGGCAAGTGAAATGCTGTGCATGTGTATGCGCACACGCAGCACACACGTGAACACATACATGTGATCACACGCACACAAGCAAACATGCACATGCACGCAGTCACATGTGCACATGTGTGCACACATACATGTGATCAAAGCACACACCCATGCACACAAGCACATATACACATATGCACGCAGTCACGTGCACACACGTGTGCACACATGTGCACATGCACGCACACACGCACATACATGTGGACACACATCCATGCACAGGTGCGCACACACACACACAGCGAGCCTGTGTTGCACCTGCTGTGCTGGGGAGGAGGCCGAGGCCTGGGTCTCGGTTGGCCTGGAGGCACAACCAGGTGCACCCCACCTTGGAGGAGAGGGTCACCCCCTGAGAGCCTCCCTCGTGTTCCCTGCTGATACTTTGCCATCAGTTTTGGGGTGACCGCAGCCTCCAGCTCAAGAAGACCCCAGGGGCTTAGAAGTGTGTTACGGAGCCTGCTGAAGGCCCGGGGGCAGGGGACACGGGGCTGCGTCTGTGGACATGGGTCAGGGCGCTGGGGGTGGCCCCTGCAGCCCCGGGAGCCCCAGGAGCCAGACCCAGTCAGGCGGACGGGGGGGCCAGGCGTGTCTCCGTGGCTCCCGGGGCATTTAGCTGGGGAAGGCTGCCGGGCAGTTAACCGTGCCCTTTCCCCAGAGCGCCCGCTGGGGCACCCCTGCAACCCACGGGTTTGTGTCCGGCGGCTCTGAGGCCGCTCAGGCCAGGAGCCCGGCCCAGGACGCACGTGGCAGCCAACAGGTGGCCCCAGAGCTCTGGGGGGAAGCTTTTCTTGCTAAGTTAGAGAAGGTGCAGGCCCCGGGGTCGGGGGTGGGTGGTGGCTTCTCCCCCGCCCCCTCTGCAGGCGGGCCTTCGCTCCCGGCCCCCCAGGCTCTGAGGCCGGGGCTGCCGGGACCCCAGCCCGCCCCCGGCACACCTGGAGTAGAGGTAGGCCATGAGCCCCAGCGGCGTGCCGGCCTGCAGGACGCGGGCCGCCCGGTGCCGGCCGGGGCGCGGGCGCTTGCTGACGTTGTAGAAGATGAGGGACGAGGACTCGTCCAGGGGGCTGAAGTCCAGCGTGTCGCAGGGGGCCGCTGCCACGTCCACCACCAGGGGCAGCGCGCAGGGCTCCAGCCCCCACTGCTCCGCATACAGCACCTGCGGGGAGTCGCCGCTGTCCAGCCGACCGGCTGCCGCCAGGTGTGTGCGGGTCGCAGGTGCCTGGTCACCCGGCCACTGACCCTGGGGCTGGTGCTGGTGCTGGGGCTGGTGCGGCTCCAGGGGCCCCGAGCCAGGGGGGCGGAGGGGCGGGACTCACCTGCAGGTACCTCTTGGCCAGCCCGAGGAACTGTGCCCGGGACTGCGTCTCCTCCAGCTGCCCCTTCAGCCTGGACAGCATGGTCTTCACCTCGGCGCCTGCGGGAGAGCGTGGTCAGCCTGCGGAAGGCGGGGTCAGCGGCGCGGGGTGGGCGGGGTCAGCGGCAAAGAGGGTGGGGTCAGCCTGCGGAAGGCGGGGTCCGCGGCGCGAGAGGGCGGGGGCCAGCCTGCGGAGGGCGGGGTTAGCCTGCGGCAGGGGGCGGGGTCAGCAGCGGGGAGGGCGGGGTCGGCGGCAAAGAGGGTGGGGTCAGTAGCAGGGGCGGGGTCAGCCTGTGGAGGGCGGGGTCAGCAGCGGAGAGGGCGGGGTCCGCGGCCCGGCGGGGCTGCCCAGCGGCTGGGCGGGCGGCGCTACCTCTGGTGCGTTTCTCCTTCTGCAGGAGCTTCTGGTAGAACTTGAGTGTCTTCCCGTAGTTCCTCTTCTCCATCATGAGCTGCTGCTCCAGCTCCTGCGGGCGAGCGGTCAGCCAGGGCGGCCCCTCCCTCCCGCCGCACGCGCCCCGCCCCCGCTCCCACCGGCGTCCACTGAAGCCACGTCAGCACCCGGGAGAGCGCAGGACACGGGACTTGGGGACGCGTGGTGCTCTCGGTGACACCTTCAGGGGGGAGCTGGCCAGCGGCGAGAGAAGGTGCCGTGCTCACGAGGGCCGGAGCCCGCCGCGGGGGGCCGGGGGTGGGGGTGTGGGCGGGAAGCCAGCGGCAAGAAGTGGATCAATGGACCCGCTTACAAAAATGAGGCGCTGGTGGACTGTGGCCCTGGCAGTCCCCCAGGACGGAGAGGGGAGCAGAGAGGTGTGGGGTCAGCGTCCAGTGCCGGGACCCAGACCGGCCCCCGGGAGTTCTCTGATGTCGTGTCTCAGTCACTGCAGCCTGGGAGGCGGCTGCCTCCTGTCCGCCAGACGCAGGGGCCAGGTCCTCGTCCCGGAAATCCACTTGGCCCAAAGGCAGGCGAGGTCCCCCGACACGCCGTCCACGCGGGTGGCCGCAGCACCCACGCGCCGTCCCCCCTGTTCCCGGCCCCGCGCCCGCGCTCCGGCCCCCACCCCCGCCCCAGTGCCAGCGGGTGCCCCTCCAGCTTTGTCCTTCGACTTAATAAAAACAACTTTATTTTGAAATCTTTTTTTACGACAAAACATACACGATGTAACATTTGCCATTTTAACCGTTTTGTGTCGCACAGCTCAGGGGCATCAGGGAATTCGCGGGGTTGTGCGGCCGTCCCCACCGCTGTCCACAGAACGTTCTCATCTTCCCAAACGAGACCGTCCCCGTTCGCTGCCGGCCCCCTCCCCCTCCCCCGGCCCGGCACCACCACCTGTCCCCACGATTTCCATGGCTCCGGGACCCCCCCCAACACGGGGGCGCACGGCATCTGTCGCTTCCTGTCTGGCTTCTCTCTCGCGAGACGTCCTCACAGCCCCTCCGTGTCGTCGTGGGCGCCAGACGTCCTGTGTCCCTCCGGGTGTCACCCTCCGTCTGTCGGTGAACACTTGGTGCTTCCCCCCCCCCCCCGGAATCTGTGACCAACACAGACTCGTCCAGCGCCCGATTCGCGCGTTTCCTCCCATCCTGGGGGCGGCCTCTTCGCTCTGCTGCTGTCTTCCTTCGATAGCTTCTGAGTTTAACGAGGTGCAGTTGACGCCGCGGGTGCCACACGCAGGAAGTCGCGGGCAGACCCTGGAGCCTCCTGCTTCGCCCGAGAGTCGTGCAGACTGCGCTTCACGGCCGGCCCTGGACGTGTTTTGGTGACGTTTTGACCGTGGTCTCCGGCGCAGGTCGGCCTCACGTTCTCGCCCGTGGACGTCCAGCGGTCGCAGGAGTACCCCACCGTGTGGCCTCGGCCCCCCCGTCAGCAGCCGTGTGGCCGCGTGTGTGCGGCCCCGTTCCCGGGCTGTCACGTGGTCCCCGTCTGTCCCCGTGTCTGTCCCTGCGCTGGTTCGGGGACGACCGCTCTGCGGTGAGCGTGACGTCAGCCGTGTGGGGCTCCGCCTTCGTTCTGCTTTTCCGAGGTTTCTGCTCTTCGGGGTTCCCCCGGGGAGTGCGCGTGAGTCTTGGGTGGCTTTGCTTCTAGTTCTGTAAGTCACGCCGCTGGGCGCCCCTCGTCGTAGCCCCTCGTCGTAGCCCGTCAGCCGGTGGCAGCGTGGGCGTCCGCTGGACACACGCGTGGGGGCCAGGCCTGCTGGACGGCTCTCGCCAGGCGTGGGCCCTCCGGTCGGCCGCGCTGGCCGCTCTGTCCGCCCGGTTCCCCGGCTCCTGGCTTGCCCTGTGTCCCCTGCCACGTCCAGGAGCCGAGCCCCGGTCAGAGGCCCGCGCTGGGCAGGAAGGAGGTGGCCGCCGGGCGCTGTGGCCTCGAGACCCGTCAGCTCCCGGAACCGGGACGCGTGTGGCCGTGAATTTGAACTGTTCCGTCCTCCACCCGCGTGTCCCCGTCCACGGGCCCCGGGGGGCCCTCCGGCACTGGGGCGGCCAGCGTGGGAGGGACGCTCTCCACACTCAGTCACCGGCCTGCGCGCGCCCTGAGCTGTCGTGGGTGGTGGCCACGTCACCGACGCCCCACTGTGGCCTCACCCCCGCTGTGTCAGCCCCGTCCCCCAAGCCTCTGCTCCCCCTGGTGGCAGGAGGGTGACATGTCACCCGGCCACGCGGGCACTCTGCCTCGGAGCTGGTTCCTTTTATGCTCCTGGGAAAGGCCAGCACAGGTGGACGGCCGGGTGCCCCTGGGGCCGGGAACGGCGCTTCTGAGCGGGCTTCACGGTGACGGCGTGCGTTAGGGGAAGGGGCGAGGCCGCAGCCGCACGGCGAGGAGGGGCCGTGTCGGTGCCAGGGCTGGGGGCTCCCCGCGGTCTCAGGCCCCCTGCGCCCCGCCCTGGACGCTGGCACGTGGCCCAGGCCGCTCTCCTCACTCGACCACACAGGAGGCCAGAGTCCCACTTGACGCCAGGCCCGAGGTCACACACACCGCGGCCCCGCCCGCAGGGCACCCTGGAGGGCACGGCCCGGCTCTAGGGCCTCCGTCCCTGTGGGGGCCACGCCGGGGAGGGGCCATATGGCTTTTTAGCTAGGACGGGAGTCACGCGAAGCTCAGGTGATGAGGAGTGAGCAGGGAGGAACAGACCAGCTCCCATGGTACGGGGCGGCTGGCAGGGGGCTGTCCCGTGGCTCGTGGCCTGGGGGTCAGAGCGACCCCAAACGCGGGGGACCCGGGCAGCGAGCACACACGCCCGGCGGGGGACGCATGGGGGTGTGGCTGGGTGCCCTCCGTCGCCTGCCGGAGCCCGGCCCCCCTTCCCGCGGTGGACGGCGGCCCAGCACTCACCGGGCTCGGGGTGTGGGGCGCCCCGCCGGCCTTCCGCAGCTCCAGCTCCTTCACGTAGTTGAGGACGTCGGTGCCGAAGCACTCCGCCTCGTAGAAGGCGCTGCTCCAGCCCGGGCTGCAGCTCTGGGACTCGGCCAGGCCGGGGCTCACGGCCGGGCCGCCCCCCTCAGACCGGGCCGGCCGGGCCGCGGCCTCCGCGTCCGAGAGCCCTCCGGCCGGCTGCCGGCCCTCGGCCGCGGCGGAGCTCGGTGCCTGCTGGGCCTTCAGCGACCGCTGCGGCCGGAACCCCACCTCCAGGTTCCCCCGGGACAGCTCGTCGGCGTCCGCGTGGGCCAGCGCCGCGGGGCAGGGCGCTCGGCCGCAGCCGGCGGCCGGCCTCTCCTTCCCTGGACGGGAGACGGGGGCTGAGGGGGCGGCTCCCGGCCCGGTGAGCCCGCCACCCGCTGCCTGGGCCCGGTTGGGGGCCTGGGGCCCCACGTCGGCTCCAGAGGGGCTGCAGGGGCCCTCAGAGTCTGCGGTGGGGCCCCCCAGCCCTGCCGGTCGTGCGGGGCAGAGTGGAGAGTGCGGGGCGGTCTGGGCCGTTTGCAAGCACACGACACCACAGGGGCGCGTTCGTCCGTGGAGGACGGAGCAGGTGGCCGCAGGTGGCCGCAGGTGGCAGGTCCCTGGCCTCACTGCGCCGCCACCGTCCTTGCTCCAGGAGCCCCAGGCGTGTCCGCGCCACGCAGCTGGTCCCAAAGCCACGTCCTGCCCGCAGGGTGCTGAGGGTCCCGGCTGATGACGCGGGAGAGTAGTGCCCGGGGCCCCACGGTGGCCGTGGCTCCAGGGAAGGTGTGGGCGTCCTTGTCACCTGCCCCAAGGCCACCCGGGCCCCTGCCTGCCGCCCGCCCGCTGGCATGGGGAGGCCAGCCCCCACCGTGCAGACCCCCGGGAGCCCGTCACCCTCCAGCCACACCAAGAGGGCCAAGGGGACCCGCCGCAGACTCCGCCCCCTCACCTGCTCCAAGCGGCGAGGGCCGCCTGCCGGACGGTGAGCTCGGAGTGGGCGCCCGGCCGCCGCCCACGGCCTGAGACGACCCGGCCTTGTCTGAAGCGCTGCCATCAGAGTGGGGGTCACCGCAGGCCCCGCCCCCCTCGCTGCCCCTCCAACAGCCCCCCCCAGCCCTGCGCTGCGTGAACACGGGGTCTGCAGGGGGAGCTCGGCCCCCCGACACGCATGGGCCCGCGCCCGCCCTGCCCAGGCTTCCCGCGGACGAGCTCGGTGCCGGCCCCGGCCATCGCGGCCGCTCTCCTCCCGGGGGCTGAGGCCCCAGACGCCCGTCCCGCGTGGCCCAGGGGACACGGAGCAGAGCGCGGGCGCCTGGCGCGGTGTGGGGGGCCTCGGGGGCCGCGCTGACCGTCCACAGAGGCCGCGGGGAGCTGGGCGGGGCCTGGACACCACGGCCCCCCGCCCTGCCGTCAGGGCTGCCGCGGGGTCACCCCGGGGGCTGGGGGGACACTCACTTCTTGGGGAGCGACGTCCGCCCGTTGACCACTCTGAAGAGACTCTGCAGCAGCCTCTCCCCCCAGTACAGGTCGCAGAACTTCTCGGACACGGCCCCGCAGAAGGTGGCGTAGGTGAGGTCCTTCAGCGCGTGGATGTACTCGCCTGGGCGGGCACATGGCCGGTCGGCACGCGGGCGGCCCCCGCCACTCACGGGACCCCCGCCACTCACGGGCCCCCCGCAACTCACGGGACCCCCGCAGCTGGCCCCCGCCACTCACGGGACCCCCACCACTCACGGGCCCCCCGCGGCTGCCCTGCACCGCCCCCTTCGTGCCGCGGCGGACGTGTGGGGCCCCCCGCTGCCCCTGAGCCCCGGTACCCATGATCAGGGCCTCCAGCCCGTTGTCCAGGTAGCCGTCGAAGGCAAACTCCTCCTGGATGAGGCGCGTGGCCTCCTGCAGCGACGCGCAGGCCGACCTCCTCGCGGGGGGCGCGGCGTCCCCGCCGGGCGGACTCGGCCGGCGCTCGGCGGCGCGGGGCCGCTCGGGGCGACTGCCTGGCGCCTGGTCGTCCCGCTCCCGGACGGGGGAGACCCCGGGGCTGCCAGGGCGCGCCCTGGCCGGCGGGGGGCTGCGTGGGGTCGATGGGGGGCCCTCGTGCTCCTGGCCTGGGCCCCCGCTGGCCGCACTGCTGGGCGGCGGGGCCGGGCGCTGCAGGCTGGGGCCCGGGGGCTGGGGCCCGAGGTCACCGGCAGAGGCTCCGGCCGGGACCCAGGCCTCTGGCCCTGGCTTCTGTGCCTGCGGAGGTGGGGCCTGGGCGGGAGGTGAGGGCCTCTCCGACGAGGCCTGAGCTGGGGGGCAGGGGCACCCCTGGGCCGGGTCTCTCAGCATCGCCTCTCCGGGGGATTCTGGGGCTGCACCCCGCAGTCCGGCCTCAGGAGCCGGCCGGTCAGGCGTCCTCAGGCGGGCGGCCGTGGTGTGGGCCTCAGCGGGCTCCTTTCCACCGGTGTCCCCAGAGCACTGGGCGGGCGCGTCTCTGCGAGTAGGAGGAGGGGGCGCTCAGGAGGGCCCCTCAGCCCCACCGGAGCCCACCGCACCTGCCACTCACCTGGCCACTCCTGCGTCCAGTGCCAGGACGACGGGCCTGACGTGGGTGGCCGCCGAGGTGGACGCCCCCGGCAGCCCCGAGGTCCCCCCGCAGCGGGCCGGCTGGCCGGGCACAGGCCCCTGCACCGCCATGAGCCCGGGGTCACCGCTGACCTGCACGGAGCCTGGGGACGAACGTGGGGTGAGTGCCAGGCCCGTGAAGGCCGAGGGGGCCCTGCCAGCCCTGAGCGAGTGCCGTGCTCTCTCCCACGTGTCCCCGAGGACCAGGAGCCCTGGGGACACGGGCTGCTGAGCACGGGAGGGAGGCTCCGTGGGCAAGGCCTGAGCCCAGGGCCGCTGCAGCCGCGGGTGACAGAAAACCAGAGCCCCAGGGCCTGGCCCGCACTTCGGGACGGTGCGGGTGCCACCGACGGGGGACACAGTGGGCTCTGTGGAGGTACGTGGGGCCGACAAGAGCCGGGGTTGGCAGATGTGGACGCGGGAGGTGTGGAGTGGCAGGGGCTCCGTGCACCCCCCGCCCCCCTGGTGGCCCGAGGTGGGGGAGGGGCGGCCTGGGGGACGCACTGGGACAGCGGGAGGTTGCTGGGGACAAACTCTGGGCCAGCAGCAGGGCCGCGGGGCAGGACAGGGCCGGTCGGGGACACACCTGAGCCGGGCGCGGGCGCCGTGCTGGGGTGCAGCTCGACCACTGAGGTGCCGTGGAGGCCGACGGTCTCCGCCTGGCGAGCCTGGGACAGAAGGGCCCGGAGGGCACAGGCCTGGAGTCCGTGCGCGCCCCGCCGGCCCCAGCCGGGCTGCTGCTCTCGGGAGCGGGACTCTGGGGGCACCCTGTCTCCCAGCTCAACACGCTGGGTGGGTTTCTGCGTCACGGGGAGACGACGCCCTGACCGAGGCCGAGGCTGGGGCGTCCGTGTGCTGTCCCAGGAACCCCGTCCCCATGCTCGTCCCCGTCCCCGTCCCCAGGCAGCCGACAGCCACGTTCGTAAGTGACGTGGCCACAGGGGGGTCAGCGTGCAGGCCCCCCACGACGCGCCCTGCGCCGGGCTCTGGCTGCCCGGCTCCGACACGCGCCCGGCAGTCTGCGGGGGCCCGGGAGGGGCCGCCGTCCGGCCTGCTCAGACGCTGAGGGGAACGTCGCGTCCCCTCTGCTTGCCCAGCCCGGGCCCTGCGCAGGGACGAGGGGACAGGCTCCCCCGCCTCCTGGGGCCCAGGGCCCCTACCTCGCAGGCGGACGCCCTCAGGCCGGCGAGGATCTCGCCGCTGTCCATGCCGCGCTGGAGGAGGTAGCTGCCGCAGACCTGGAGGCCACAGGGACACGCAGGCGGCTCGGCGCCGGCCCCTCCCTGCGCGGCCAACGGGGCCGCGAGTGTGCCGGGGGCTTCAGCATCGCGCCCAGGCAGCTGGCGCCTCCGGGCTGTGCCCAGCGGGCGGGAAACTGGGCAGGGATGGCTGCGGCCCCGTCCTGCCCTGCTGACCACCACACGCATGGAGGGGTGGGCTGCGGGCTCAGGGTCGCCGACCCTTCCCTGCCTGGCCCTCTGAACGCCGGGGGGCGGGGCGGATGCCACAGGTCGGGGGCACAGTCGGCTTGTAGGCACGCCACCCCGACCCAGGCAGCCGTCCCACAGACGGGCACACACAGGAAGCGGCCCGGGTACCCGGGCCCCTGGCGGCTCCGGCCGCCTGCAGCACCACGCAGACGCGGCCTCCAGGCCCACCCCTGGGGCCCAGGCGGGGGTCTGTCACTTGGCCTGCGCCTTTGCAGGAAGATGCTTGTGGCTCGGTGACACTGTGTGTCCACGCCACGTTCCCCACGGGTGGGGGACACTGAAACACAGCCGGGCCCCGGGCACCGGCTCTCCGGCAGCTCGGACACCCTGGCGTTTGGGGACGGCCTCGCTGGTGACACTCTGCCCCCACTGGCCAGGCGGTCTGGGGGGCGAGCTGGGCAGGGGGCAGCACAGACTCCACGCGTTGTCCACAAATGAGCCCGTGGCCCTCCCCGCCTGCCGCCACCCATCCTGGAGACAGGAAGCTACGGGCAGCTCCCACCCCCCGCGGCGGCGTCCAGCCCCGAGCGGTGCGGGTACCTTGACGGCCTCGGCCGCCGACGGCCGCTCCTGGGCGCTGCGTCCGGCCATGTGCAGGAGGAGGGCCTTCAGCCGGCGTGGCAGCGCCAGCTTGTGGTCTCGGGGGACGCTGAACTTGGCTGCTGTCCACAGGACTGCGGCCACGCCATACACCGAGGCCTGGGGACGACAGAAGCCGGCCGTGCTCAGTGGACCTGCCCGTCCCCAGGCTGTGCCCGCCGGGTGCGGGGTGGACGCCGGGCCCCGGGCGCGGGGTGGACATTGTGTCCACAGCATAGTGCCAGGCCTGGGCAGCGACCGCACCGAACAGAACCACCACTCCGCACGTGTCCACAGCCCCGAGTCGGGGCGGGCGGCGCGCAGCTCGAGGATGGAAGGCAAGCTCCCGGTTCTCGCGTTCTGCAGAGCCGACCGGCTCCGCCCACCGCTTTGCTGGGCTCCCGCCCGACTGTGCAGGTCGCTGTGTCCGTGCATCTCGTCCCGAGGGACCCGGAGACGCCACTGGGGCCGTGTGGGTTCTGAGCAGCGTCCGCCTTGGAGCCCGTGTCGGCGCCGAGGACGCCTCAGGCCTTTGGCGGCTGTGGACGGTGCCTGCACGTCCACTCGCTGGGCGAGGCGCCCTGCCGTGTCCCCAGGTCCGGCCGTCGGCAGCGGCCGTGGGTGTGACTGTGGCACCGGCTGACGTCCCCGGCTTGTCCCTCTAGAGCTGGCGTGGACGCCGTAAGTGTGGGGAGACCCTGGGGGAGCCGTGGGCCTAGACTCGTGCTCTGGGACGTTTCGAGCTGCAGACGCATTCCTGCACCGGGCGGGAGCCGCCTGGGTCCCTGAGTGCTCCAGCCGGCGGGCCGTCTCACGTGACACCCCGCGCCCCTCCGAGCCCCTCCTGCGCTGGGGGCCGCGCGTCCGGTCTCTCGCTGGGCCAGCTGGCCGTGCTGGTTTTCCCAGACCCTGTCGCTGGTTCCTGTCTGTTCCTGCTGGGGGGTTCCTGCCCCCGACGGGGGTCCCCTCGTGCTGTTCCGAGGGGGAGCGCTGTGGACGAGGCGCAGCCTCTGCCCCTCCCTTCACGGGTACGGTCAGCGTGGGGCTCTGAGCACGGGGTCGGCGCTGGCATCGGCCCAGCCCCTTCCACGCGGTCCGGGGCCCTCGGTTCTCGGTGTGGCCGGCGAGTCCCACAGCAACCGGGGCCTGTCACGTCGGGACTCTGGGTGTGGCTGGCTTTCGGCGACACCACTCGGAGGGAGCGGGGGCGCTGTCTCGGTTCCGCCGAGGGGCGCAGAAGTCCAGGCCCCACCTGGCCCCCTGAGGCCGAGGACCAGCTTCTCCTCGCTGCCGATAGCGGGGGAGGGAGGCCGGCCTCCCAGCTGCCTCCGCTCACGCCTGGGTGGGGGTCCAGCCACTGCTGGGGACAGACCCCGGGCCCCTCTGGCCCTGCCCCGGAGGGCCCACCCCCTCCCGCTGACTCCGTCGGTGACTTGGCTGGCGTTTCCCCCACCGTCCTCAGAGCCTTGTCGCCCGGCTGAGGCAGGAGGAAAGCTCCGGGCAGCCCGCTGTGCCGTCCAGCGGGAGCCTGGCCAGACTGCCGTCCTGTCTCCGCCCGTCCCCGGGCGGGGGACTCGGTGCGCTGGGTGGGCTGGGGCGAGGAAGGACACCCCGTCTCCTCTGCCTGCCCAGAAGGGACCTTCACCTGGGCCCTGACCATCTGGCCAGAGGCTGCACGACTGAACCAGCGCCAGCAACGCCCGTGCGGGCACCGCTGAGGGTTCTGGCCAGCCAGCCCCCGCCGCCCGCAGCCGTCCACACCGCCCGCAGCCGTCCCCGCCGCCCGCAGCCGTCCCCGCCGCCCGCAGCCGTCCCCGCCGCCCGCAGCCGTCCACACCGAAGCCCCGTCCCGGGAGGACACCACCAGGGCTGCCCGTGCTGGGGGCACAGCTGGGCCGGGCAGAGCGGGGCTCTGAACGCAGCTGCTGCACTTGGGGGCCGCCCACCTGCCCGGAGCCCACGCGCCTCCCCAGCCCCCTCAGGCTCTCTGGGCAGGGTGGGGGGCACCCTGGTGGGGGGGGCGGGAGGGCCGGGGTCCAGTACCTTCTCCGTGGCCAGCCCCTGCTCCGCGACCTCGGGCGCGAGGAAGAAGGAGCTGTAAGTGCCTGCGAGGGAAGAGCCGAGGCCGCTGAGCCGTCCCGCGGGGGGCCGGGGGCGCTGGACCACGGCCCGGGGGCGCCCGCGCCTGCAGACCCACCGTGGGCGGGCGGCGGCCCGAATCGCACGGCCCCGTCCTCGGCCACCAGCACGGAGTCCGGGCACAGCACGGCTGCGGGGGGAGGGGAGGTCGGGGTCAGCCACGCGGGGGCCCTGCTCCCAGGTCCCCGTGGCCTGCGGGGGCGTGGCCGGGTGGGCGGACCCCAGCCCCCGGGGATGTCAGGCACGGCACAGGGGCCAGGGCGCCCTGATTCCCGGCGTCCCGGGCCGGCAGCCCAGGGGACGCGAGACCCTCAGAGCCGCCTCACGCTGCACAGGGGACAACGCGGGGCTGGGCGGGGGGAGCCGGCCGCCGGCTGCGTCCCCACCAGCCCGGTGACGCGCCACGCGGGGCTGCTGGCCGGTCACACACCCTCGGGGACCACTGGGTTTTGAGGGCCACGAGGCAGTGTAACGTCTGAGGCCCCAGCCAGACTCCACCTGCTCGGGACAGCGTCGCCCGACGAGAAGGGAGGGCCGGCAGGGTCACCCGTAAGGCCCGCACCTTAAGCCTCTGCCCCCTGCTGCCCCCGAACCCCTCGGGCCCGAGTCCAGAGCAGACGCCCTGGGGGGCCCCGGTCCAGAGTGGGGGTGCCGCCGCCCCCAGCCCCCACGGAACGTCACCTGGGTGCTGGCGGTGGGCGCGCAGGGCGCGGAGGCAGGCGTGGCACAGAGCCCACAGCTCGTAGTCCTTGAAGGGCCGGGCCAGCCGGGCCACCAGGTCCTGCAGGGAGACGCCCTGGGGACAGGCCGACTGGGTGAGAACGGTGACAGGCGGGGGGGTGACAGGCGGGGCCCACCTCGGCTGCGGGGTTCCCTCCCCTGCACTCCCCACACCCCCCACACCCCCCGGGGCCGCAGCCCCTCGGACGCAGGTGCTGGGGGAGGTGGAGACCCGGGCCCGGGGGCTGCGGGGGGCGTGACGCGCGGCCGCGGGGACAGTGCGGGTCCCTCGGATCAGACGCTCAGCCACCATGCCACCGGCCGTCCCCTTCGGGGCTCGCCCAGGACGCAGGGCCTGGGACGGGGGTCGGCAGCCGTGTTCACGGCGTGGTTCACGGCTGCCGGGGCGGAGCTGCCCGTGTCCACGGACAGACGGACGGACGAGTGGAAAAACGCCGTCCGTCCGGACGACGGGGTGGCAGTCAGCTCCGCAGGGAGGACGTCCTGACAGGTGGCCCTGGGGACACCGCTTGGCTCCCTCCGCGGGCTGGCCGGCGGGGACTGTGTGCCCAGCACGTGTCGGCCCCGGGGTCACCCAGGGACCGTGTTGGCCACCATGTTTCCTTGTGCGTCACAGACAGAGATGGACACACCGGTGCTTGGGTCACCGTGCCCGGGGGACTGAAGGCCTTGGTGCCACACCGTCGGCCGCAGTGCCAGCCCTGCGCTGTCCCCAGACACGCCACATGGCTCCCGGGGACACAGAGCTTCAGGGTCAACTTGCCGGGGACAGCAGGAGGCTGTGCGCGGCCTGGGTCCTCAGCGCACAGAAGCCCCCTCAGAGTGGCCACGGGGATGCTAGGTACACCCCGGACTTGGGGAACACGGTTCCAGCGGAGGCCTCTGCCCCTCACTGCTGGGGGGCGGTGGCAGGCCTGGGGGACCCGTCCTGGCCCGGCCACCGGTCCGGGCCCCAGGGAGACCCCTCCGGCCACAAGGGGCGTGCTGCCACCCACCTGCTCCGCGGCTGCTGGGGGCGCCTGCTCGTCCTCGGCATCCCTGCCGGCCCCAGGGTCCCCGCCTGCATCCGGGGCTTCCTCGGGGCAGGGCGGGCGGCTTCCCTCCGCAGGGCGCTGGCCAGGCACCCCGGTGTCCCTGTCCCCTGCACCTGCAGCCCCTTCCCGCTGGCGCTCAGGCTCCTGCACGGGCCGCGGCCTGGACTGGGGCTGGGCCCTGGCGCTGGTGCAGCCACGCTGCCCCCCGGGGGAGGCCTCCCTGGGGCCTGCAGGGGGGATTCCGGGCGCGGGCGGTGGGTCCTCCGTGCTCAGCGCGGGAAGCTGGTTCTCCGTGGCTGGGCCGAGGGCCGTGGGCTTAGGGCCCTCGGGCAGGGGCCGGGGCGCTGCCCGCACGTCCCTCGGGCGGCCCCTCTGCAGGGGCCACGGGGCGTCCAGGACCAGGCTGGCCAGCCCCTGCCGGCTGGGGCGTTCTCCGTTCTTCAGGGGGGCGGGCAGGGCCCCTGGGTCCGTGCAAGGGTCTCCAGGCTGCCTCCTGGGCCCCCCGCTCCTTGGAGTAAGTCTCCCCTTCCAGGTGCTCTCCGCGACATCTGGGGAAAGCAGGGGGCAGTCACTGCTGTGCTTGGGACCGCGGCCCACGGCCCCCCGACCCGTGTGACTGACCCAGCAGCATCCCGGCCCTCCGAGCTGTGACCGGCCCTGGCAGCACCTGGCCCACCGGCCCTGTGACCGGCCCCGGCAGCACCCCGGCCCCCCGAGCTGTGACCGGCTCTGGCAGCACCCCGGCCCCTCGACCCCTGTGACCAGCCCCGGCAGCACCCCGGCCCCCCGAGCTGTGTGACGGGCCCCAGCAGCACCCCGGCCCCCCGACCCCTGTGACCGGCCCCGGCAGCACCCTGGCTCCCTCACCGGAGACCGGCGCACAGGGCCTCCCAGGGTGGGGCACCCTCTTCCCTCAGTGCCAGCCTCGTTAATCACACTTCAGCCCTGGCTAATTAACGAGGCTGCGGTCCCCCGGGGCCAGGCGAGCCCAGGGCTCCTCGGGCCGCCCGTCCCCTCCCGAAGCACGCGGTCCCGCCAGGAGCGCAGGCCGAGGCCCCACAGGAGGAAGTTGAGCCTGCGCAGCGTCTGCGGTCTGCGGTGGGCCGCCCCAGACGGCTCCCGCGGGCGTGTCGCAGACGCTGCCACTGCCCGGGGGACCCCACACGGCCCCTGCCGGCCGCTGCCACAGGCACGGCGCGGGGCAGACGCTGGCGTTTGTCCAAAATGCCATCTGAGACCACGCCAGGGTCCCGCCTGAGCCGAGTGAACCCAGGCGTGACAGCCACAGCGCGTTTGGCGGGAGACGGTGTGGTGTCTTCAGAAATGGTGTGAAGTCCCCCGCGTGCCGCCGAGATGCCCCCGGGGCC